>CANNZV010003991.1:0-49803 GCA_947561585.1 Caprella mutica
AAAGCCAAGCGTTTTCGCTCGCTTTCTACATTATAGTCCAACAACATAGCAGACAGGTCGCTTTTCAGCAAACTGTTGTATTCCGTCATTGTTTCTTTGATATAATTTTCCTGTTTATCATTGAATTTTGTCGAATCCGAAGAACAAGAAAAGAAAGTGCAAAGCACTAGAAAGAAAAACAATTGGGATTCTTTTTGTGATAAAACATGATTCAAATACATTGACTTTTAGTTTTTTTCTTTGCAGTTGTTTTAGCGTACTTCCTGCAAAGAAGTATTATCGGTAATAATGAAACTTTGTACTCATCGCCCATAGATTAAATCTCCAGGACTATTATTTAAAATCTTAGAAATGACTTTCTTTGCTCCGAATAAGCTTATGATAAAGATAAGCAAAATCACCGCTAAAACTCTAAAATTTAATATATTAAAAATACTTTCTATAGAAAGTGCTTTTTCTATTTGCTCAAAAATAAGTGCCGCAAAAAAAGCACCAATAGTTGCTATCAATAAAAACGAAAAAATTATTTTCAAATAATTCTGAACTAAGAAGTCATTTCCTAAACCAAAAGCTTTAAATGTTCCTAAATTTTCCTTGACTTCATTGAGATGTGCTCTCAGTAAATTATTGATAAATAACAGTATACTTGTCAGTCCAAAAAGGAGTAATATAATGGAAACAATAAGGGTTAATTTAGAAACTAAGGCAAAGTTTTCTTTTTCTTCTACTTGGTTCATCGAAATTTCAATATCAAACTCCTTTTTCATATAATTGCCAAAAGACCGAATCAATCCTAGCTCTTTGAAATTGAAGGCCATGTAGTCGGGTACGGTGAGTTCGTTACACAAATCTGCACATTGTACAAAAGCATAAGGAGTCCAATTGTTATGCTTCAACAAACTGTCTATTTTTTCCTTTTCAGGAAGATCAAAAGCATCGAAGTAAAGATTTAAAATTGGAAGTTTATCTTTTGTAGAAAGATTTAATTCTTCTATTTCTGAGTCCACATTTTTTGTTGGAAATGCATCTTTTATAGTAGCCTCATATTGGGTTTCGTCAGCTTTCTCTAGCAAAAATTTATAGGTATTTTTTGTAGGAGAATTGCTTATAATACTCGAGCTACACTCAATCCCTTTTTTGGTACCCGAAACCAATATATTGTAGAGTCGTGGACTCGAAATAAAACTACAGAGTTTGGGTATATCTTTGACAACCGCTAAGACTTCAACAAATAACAAATCTTCGCCTACTCGGAGTGGAATTCTTAATTGGGAATTATAATCCATATATCCCAAATCATCCATAGCCTCTTTTTTCATAATGATCCCACAAGCAAATAGTTCGGGATTTTCGCTCAACTCTTCAAAGGTCTTTCCTGCTACGAAATTGCCTTCTTTTTGGCTCAATATTCTCTCCAATAAGGGATTCTCACTATTTAAAGTAAAACCTGTTTTATTAAAAAGGAAATCACCTATTTCGGAGTTAAAATAATCATATTGATTGCCATAAAAACCTAAACTAAATCGGTTATGAAAATCTACATCATTGATGGCAAATTCTTTTTTTAAATCTATGTTTTCAAACCTTTCTGAAATTTCACTTAATTTTTTTTGGTCATCTTTTTTGACTTCGATATCAACCCAATTGGTAAAAGGGTCATCCATTTTTTGGGCTAAATTGTCCAGCCCTCCTATCGCATAACCTAATGCTATAAAAGTGAAAAATAAAATAAGTACTAAAATAACAATACTGTTCCCGTTTTTGTATTGCAGGGCATGGTATTCTTTGTCAAAGAATAAATGTTGAAAATCAGATTGTATACCTAGTAAAGATTTGATCATATTTTTAGAGAGACACTTGTTTTTTGTATAAAAGCATTTCGAGGTATTCCAGAATCGTATTTGTTGATATCTTGGATTCTGTTTCCCAGATTTGGTTGTTTTTATATAAAATTTTTGAATTTAATATTTCGCCCGCAACATCTGCTTTTGTACTGGTTTTGGTAAATGTAATTGGAATAATCATATCTGCATATTCTAGTGCCAAAGGCAAATCGTGGGAAACGACAATTCCTGTTTTATTTTGAGTTATCAATAATTGTTTCAAAACTTTCATCAATTCATAAGCATTGTGGCGGTCGAGATTTCCAGTTGGTTCGTCTCCAAATAAAACGTCAAAACCTCCTACTATCGCTCTAACAAAAGCAATTCTTTGGCGTTGCCCTCCCGATACTTCTGTGATTTTTCTGTCGTATATTTTTCGCTCTAGAGCCAATTGATCCATTGCTAGCAATACTTGTTGCTTGGCATCATTTATCGAATATCCGTTCAAAAGCGCACTAATGATCATGTTTTCCCCTGCCGTAAAATTGGGCATGAGGTTGGTATTCTGAAAAATAAAACTGAAATACTTTTTCCGAAAATCAGCTATTGTATTGCGTTCTTTTTGCCAAATGGTTTCTAATTGTATGCTAGAAGTCCTTTCTAAATTGAATTGTATAGAAACTTCTTTTGTTTGTTTAATGGTATTATTCATCAAACCTAGAGTCTCTATCATGGTACTTTTACCAATACCAGAAGGGCCTATGAGGAAAATTAATTTTCCTCTAGGAATTTTAAGCGTAGGGATAGTCAAAACGGTTTTACCCGCTACATATTGACAAACCAGATTTTCTATTTCAAATAAATAATCCATAGTTTATATTCTAAAAAGCATCTTCTACAGGAATCCAGAAATATCTGTTATTACCCGAAGAATATTGAAATTCATAGGTTCTATCCTCTCTAGATATTTTTTCTAATCTGGTAATTACATCGGCAAATCGCTGAATAAGAAGGTCTACTTTTTCATTAGAAATTTCTCTTTCATTAGAAATATCTTTGATGATAACATCTTTGAGGATATCCAATTCGAGTCCTTCGTTATAAACGCCTTGCATGGTCGCAGCCACATCTGAAATAGAGAGTTCTCGAATATCTTTATCACGTAGTTCGCTATCTCCAGAAAACTGAATGACCAATTCTACAAACATATCTTCTAAGCTTTCACGCTTATTGTCATAAGAGCCTTCGACTGAATTGATTGCTTTTTTAAGCATACGAATATACTGCTCCAAATCGCTTTGTGGCATAAATAAAATATAGGATGCCATTTTATGTTTGGTTCCTTGAATCTGTTTGGGTATATAAACTTCTGTATATAGTTGGTATTTGACCTCTGTAGATTTCTCTATATCTTCGGTAGAAAAGCTTCTATTTCTGGAATTCCATTGTTCATGCAGCAATTTTGCCATTGCTGCTCCAAATCGCCCTGCACTAATATCGTCGTATTGATTTTCGATACTTGCAATGTTTATCGCATCTCCTCTGCCATAAAAATTATTGAATAAGCCATCCAACTCTTTTTGATATTTGTGAGATACTTTTATTCTATTTTCGATTGCGTCCCGTATTGCTGTTAGGCTGCCAAATTTATTGGAACTAGCTCTTACTATAGAGCTTGGCAAAGCGTTGGTCAGTTCGATAATTTGATTATTAGAATCATCGATACCTGGCATATCTGGTGGAGTTTTTTCATAATTTATTTTCTTATACACCTCTTTCAATCCTTGCGGGATATTGTCATTGCCATAAGTTTTATTAAAAACATTAAGTCCAGCAGATAGCATAAAGTTTCTTGCAACTTTTAAAAAGTATCGGCTTAAATTATCCCCTTTGTTTTCACATTGTATGGCATAAAGATGTACATCTAAATTTGCTAAATTTGACGTTATATTTTCTGCTGGTATATATGTTTTGTGATTCGATTCTTTGTATATTTTTTTAATGGTTCTATCTCCTCTATAATCGCCATTATTTCCGATTAGGACAATAATATTAGTATCTTCTTTGTCAAAACCTCCTTTCTTTAGGGCCTGAGACATCCCATAATACATTGCGGGATAGTTACCTGTTCCTTCCCATGCACCAAACTCTGTTTTTTCTAAAAATTGAGTTACATCATTGGTAGATCGGGTCAAAGGTAGGAAGCTTGTCATCTTACTAGATTCTTTAACATCTCTATAAACAGAAACTCCAAAACTAACATTTGCAGGGCTCAATTGAGCTTCAATTCCTTTAATACAATCCTTGATTGCGTCTTTGTAAGGCTGCATGCTTTGAGTCCCTTCTACTACAAAAAAGACATTGTAGTTCATATTCTTTTTACTCTTATTACCAAGCTCTTCCTTGATCCCTGCATAATTGCCTTCTTGTATTACATTGTTTCCAAATTGCAGCTGACCTGTTCCATCTTTTCCGACAACAATTTCTCCTATTATCCCCGACCGAAAGATATCAATTGCTTTGGATTCATTGCCTGCACGACTAGAAAGCATTGGAAATCGCATGATTCCTCCCTTTAATCTTTTTCCGTCAGAAGCGAGTTGTTTGGGTTGAAGATCAACAGGGTCATTTTCCCAAAAAATTTTTTCTTTTCCCACCCCTTTTTTTTCAACATAAGACTTTGCTGCAAAGGAAGATTTTAAGGCTTTCATTCGATACTGGGCATTCGATTTTCGTTCAGCAATCGCTTCTTCTGCAAAATTTGGTTCAAGCGCTATCCGTGTATTCCAATCGGCACAACGCGAACTTTTGACCCAACCTATTAGTTTAGTCTGGACATTATAAGTACTTAGCGTAACTTCTTCAGAAAGTAAATATCTATTATTCTCTCGTTTTACGACAAAATAAAATTTGTATATGGTACGGTCTTCTTCTCTTTCTCCCGTAATAGGACCACTATAGATCTGTACAATTTCTTTGTCTTTTAAACTTTCAACATTTATAAAATCATCTGCTCTGTTGAGTAGAAAAGCTTTTTGATGAATTTTTGTATTGGAGTGTATCATTCCTGAAGTCCAAAGCAACATGTTTTTCTTGGGTACCCATCCGTAGTCTCCTTCCAAACGAAGTATTTTCAATTTATCTACAGATGCTTTAATGATGTGTATCCATTCTTCTTTTTCATCTATTACATAAAATTCCTCTTTGAATTGAATGGTCTTAGCTTTCAGTGCATCGTTTTCTTCAGGCTTAGAATAAGTTTGGTTGTTATTTCGATCCGAAATAACAAGCCAAGGTTTTTCCTTACTTTTATTTCTTGCATCATCAGAAATAAATTTTTCGTATTGAGCCTCATTGTCTAAGCAATCTATTGGCATTTCAAAAGCAAGTGGTTTTCCATAAACCCTTTTCTGTGCAAAAACACTTGCGATACTGATAACAATAAATAGAATAGTAAAAAAAATATTAATTCGTGTTTTATTCATGGTTCTAGTCTTTTTTCATTTTGACATCCTTTCAATTTAATAATAGTTCTTGTATCGTTTCAGCTATCTTTATTTACGGTTTTGATATTATTTTGTAGTAAACTCCTATTTTTAAACCTATATTATGTGCCTTTAGGTCTGAATAGTAATTTTGAAATAAGCTATTGTCAATTCTATCTTTAAAATTTAAGATTCGTTCTGGAACAATTACATCTTTATTATCTATAAATGAATTTAAATGGAAGTTGTAATTGATATCAAGTAATAAACCTATTATTGGTTCGCTACTTGTCAGGTCTTTTTTTATGCTCAATGATCCATACACCTGATTTTGGAGTTTGGTATCCATATTGAGTTCTTTTTCATCTATTGGAATACTTTGTCCAACTTCAAAACGTTCAAAAGTCTCGATATTGTCATTTGCCGACATGTCTTTTAAAAATCGTAAATTCCAATCTTCTACAATTCCATCATAAGTTACATTGCCATTTATACGACTATTCGAAGAGATGGCAAAACTTGGTTGCCAACCTACCCCAATTCGAATAGAGCTAGAATAATTTTTGAATATTTCAAAGTCTAATCCTAATAATCCTTGTACAAAATTAACAGTCGAACTTTCTTGAAAATCAAGAACATCAACCATCCTCCTATAAGGATTTTCTAGCTCTAAATCTTGTCCGTTACTTCTTTCCGTTTCATTATATTCATAAGAATAATCTAATAATTCAGCATTCATCTGTAGCTGTTGCCACTGAACTCCCAATCTTAGAAATAGTGGTTTTTTAACTGCTTTTTTAGGATTGATGAATTGATTGGTCGTAAACTCTAATCCTCCTCCTATCATAATAGGAGTCTCTCCAAAAGCACTAAAGTTTGAATTATTAGTACTATTCTCAAATAAATCTTTTCCAATATCAGTAAGTTGCGGGCTATTAAGAATATAGGATCCACTTCCAAAAACACCTATAGTTGTAGTGTAGTCTGCTGGTGGTTCAATGGCAATAGACGTATTTATTTTGATAATGGGCGCATAAGCTAAATCATTTTGAGGAATATCAAAGACCACACTTAATGGAAAATATCGACCACTTTCAGAGGTCAAAATTTCTCCTTCAGTGGTAACATAATTGAAAAGATATTTCTCCACATCAACAGTTACCTTATAATAACCTGAAAAGTCATATTCGATAGCTCTCAGGGTCGCTCTTTTGATAATATATTGCACCCCTTGACTCCTGAGAAGATTGTACACTTCTTCTGCATATTCTGTATCTTCGATAAGCCCTTTTGGATATTCTCGATAGTCCTGATAAATTTTTGCATTGCTATGAAAAAGAAGCCTAAATTTATCAATATAATCTTCTGTCACTTTTTCTTTTTCCTTGTCAAACAAAGAAGCATACGTATTGTATTTGTTGATAGAACTAGTTACACTACTCATAATTTGACTTTTCTGATCAGCCGTCAAATCTTCAACTATTTTTGTTTCAGCTGTTTCGCTAATTCGCAATTCTTGGGCGTAACTTATTTGACAAAAAATCAAAATAAATACACTCCATAAGAATTTAATTTGTTGTTTTTGGTTATTTATTTTTTTCATAAGGTGCTATTTTCATAATATAAGCTTTACGTTCTCCTTTAGGGATAAACATAGTAAATTTTAAATCTAGTTTTTTTCCTTCTTCATAAATTACTTCTTTATTATTGCTATCATAAGCATTGTATAAAGTCTTCTCGACTACCCATTCGACCACTCTTGTACCATCTGCCAAGTCTTCATAAAATTCATGATTCCCATCTACATTTATTTCTGTCCAAAATTTGTAGGCTGTAATTCTTGCTTTTACACCATTGGGCAAAAGATAAAGGACATTGGTACTATAGTCTGCAAAGTTTACCATGCTTGGTCTTGTTGAAATATCATTATAAACTTTGGCATTAGTCATAAACAAACTTTTGAATAGATCAATCGATTCTTCTGTAATCTCAAAGGTTGACTTATCCAAAAAATCCATATAACGAGAGTATAAGCCTATACAATTATCACTAGGCGTTCTGATATTCAAATTATAATCTTGAACCTCTACACTATTCATCGTATCTAACCTAACTTCTGTTTTGCTTTGTGGTACTCGCTTTGTAGTAGAACAGTTGCTACTAATGAGTAGCAATAACATAGAAAACAAAATCCCCCAATCAAATCTTTTCCGCTCCATATTTTGTCCTTTTTTATTGATTTTGAATAACAAAAGGTACATTGAGTACTTTACCTTTATTATCGACTATTTGCAAATAATACAATCCGTTTTCCGAATTTTGTGTATCAACTATAAACTTCTCTTGCTGGCTATTGACCAAAACCGATTCACTATGTATTTTTCTACCCAAAATATCAAATACTTGTAATTGATATTTGCCCAAAGTCGCTTTTGATATTTCTGCCGTAAAAGCACCTGTATTGGGATTGGGATATAAATTGACCTCAAAGCTCTGCTCTTTAATAGTACTAGTAGAAGTTGGCTCCCAGTCTGTATAAGTTATATCTTGGCACATTTCTGGATTGAAAAAAACTTGCGTTTCACAAGCTCCCGGACTACAATCAGAAACTAATACATAAAAACATTCTTCACCAGCTTCAGCTCGATCGTATTCACTTTGACTCAATTGTAGGGTTTGAAAAACCTCGCCCTCCAATAGCCCTCCACTTGCGTCTCCCCATTGGTAGCATAACGAACTATCGGGATAAATTAAAAGTCTAGCCAAATCATAGTTTGCAATTTCTAAAGCAGGGGGTGCTTCATTATCTTGTAATGTAACGGTAACAATAGTATCTCCTGGACATTCTCTATTGTTCGATAAAAAAATAGTCTCTGTAAGTTGTACCTCATACATCCCAGTAGTATTTCCCCAATTGACATAGAAATCTTCTCTTGTATTATCTTCAGAAACTTGGGCTGCTCCGCCGAGTACATTCCACTCTAAAGTATTATCATCAGATTCTTTTTCTACTGAAAAGCGAACATCACGTTGATTTTTACAAAAGGTATTGTCGATAGCTGATATTTGGGGAGAAGGAAGAGGTTCGACGGAGATTTCGATAGATGCTGATGAAGTACATTGATTGCTATCCATAACTTCTAAATTAAATGTTCCACTATCTGATGAATCTGCTATAGGAATAGTTAAATTTCCTGTTTGACTTTCATGATTATTTGGAGTATTCCATGACCAAGAAGAAATAACATTAGAAGAACTAATAACTTCTTCTACCTCCAATTGATCTTCTTCACAAACAGGAGCATTACTTTGTAATGTAAACTCTGGCTCAGGGAATACAGTTACAGAATCAATATATGAATTTGTACATTCTGCTGCAAGTATTGTCAATTTGATATACACAACTCTTGTAGAATCGAAATTTGGAAAATCAATAGCAGATGGTGTTTCTAATATACTAAATCCTAATTCTTCAAACCCAAAATTATACTCCCATCGATATTCCTCTATTGGACCAGAAGTATTAATGTCAGACGTAGAATTTTGATTGATTATCAAAGGTACATTTTCACAAATTGAATTATTTGGAGCATTTTCAAAACTAAATGCAGCAGTACAATCTTCATTCAAATTAATACTCAAAATTAAAGTATCTGCTGAAGAACAACCATTTTCATCTTCTACGGTCATGATGATGGTATTCTGTCCATCGTTATCATAAAAAATGTCATGTGGTCCAGCACCATTGGCCATTGAAGGGCTAGCAGCACCTCCAAAACTCCATGTATAGCTAGAATTCCCAACTGCATTTAAAGCCTCAAAAATCACTGTATCTTGTACTTGTGGGTTTCCTGTTTGTATGATTGTTGCTTCGGGGAGGGGAGTAATAAGAATAGTTTGTTCTATAGTGTCAGAACATCCCGAAGTGTCTAAAATTTCTAATCTTATAGTTTTTTCCCCAGATGTTTCATAGCTTACTATATGACTATTACTTGTACCATTTGGTTGTGAAGCACCTTCTCCAAAAGTCCATATCCGATCAGAAATAATAATTCCTTGAGCAGGAGTCGCTGTAGATTCATCTACAAATGTTACTGATTCTCCTACACAAGCACTAGGCATAGCAGTATGATTAAAGTTTGCTTGACAACTAATTCCATCCCCTACATTAATGGTATGTACAATTGTATTAGTACAACCATTGGCATCCATAAGTACTAATACAATAGTTTTTGAGCCAGAAGAATTATAACTTATATTGTGTGGGCCCATTCCTTGTATTGTTCCAACGATATCTTCTCCATCTAATAAAGCATCTTCTCCAAAACCCCATTCCCAACTACCAATATTAGATGAGGGTTGGCTAACACTAAAATTAATCATTTCACCAATAGCCCCAGAATTAGGAGCCATAATTGTAGCAGCTGGCAAAGAAAAGACTTCTATTATTTGGGTGAAAACATTGGAGGTACAAGGTGCACTATCTTCTATAAACAAGGTCACTGTTTTCATACCTGGACTATCATAACTTACATTATGAGGTCCTTGTGTACTAGCAAATTGTGGGCTCGCTCCATCTCCAAAATCCCAAGTCCATTCATCTATAGTCGCATTCGTAGATGATTGAGAAATATCTGTGAAAGTAATTGTCTCTCCCTGACATTGCGGAGCTGTATTAATGTAAGAAGCCGTACAATTTGTAGCATTAACGATTGTTATTACTTTTTCTTCACTTCCTTCACAACCAAATTCATCAACAAAAGTCGACTCTACAGTTCTAGTTCCTATTGTAGAATAAGTTGTTGAAGGATTTTGTTCCGTTGATATAGATGGTTCTGAATTACTACCAAAAGACCAAGTCCAAGTCCAATCCTGTGTATTAGAATTACTAGTTGCAGAAAAATTTACTACTTGATTTACTGTATTATTGATACAAGAAATATCAACTTCTGGTCTTGGGGCAACTGTTACAAAACCAGATACAGAACTGGAACAAAAATTATCATCTGTATGAGTATATATTAAAGGATACTGTCCTGCTCCATTAATTGGCTGAAAACCGATTCCTGGTTCATCAAAAACTCCCATACCTGTATACTCTCCACTCCCTGAAACATTAGTTAACTCTGCTAAAGATACAATGGCAACATCTTCGCAAATAGTATTATTATTTGGAAAAAAGATATTGGGCAAAGCATTGACCATTATATCTATATCTATAAAGTCTGTACATCCTCCACTATCGGAAATGTTCAATGTGATAGTTTTATCGCCAGAAGTATTATAACTGACAGAATGAGGTCCCACGCCTGATGCTTGAGATGGGCTAGCTCCACTTCCAAAATCCCAAGTATAACTATTTATCGTATTATTTGTACTTGCCTGCGAAGAAAACCCATCAAAAGTTATAGCTGTACCTTCACATATATCAGGATCAACATTACTAATAATAGCAGCACATTCATCTGGATTTAAAATAGTAATAACTTCACTTGTATCATGTTGACAACCATTTTCGTCTGTAACTGTTAAAACTACTGCATACGAACCTGTTGGATAATTTTGGCTTTGAGGATTTTGCATGGTTGAAGTCACCCCATTTCCAAAATCCCATAAGTAAGTCAAATTATTTCCTTGTGACAAGTTTGTGAAATCAACAGGATCTCCTGCTTCGAGTTGACCATCAAAATCGAAATTAGAAATAGGTGGCTCGAATACTGTAATTTGAACACTACCTGATATATTAATAGGAGTACAAGTTTCAGTATCTTCAACAGAAATAAGATTATAAGTATGAGTTAGTCCTTGTCCTGAAGGATTTATAGTTATATTACTTCCACTACTATATGAATTGATAACTGAAGGGACTCCATCTCCCTCTAATAACAAAAGATAGTCCCCAGAACCTCCATCTATATCAACGGAAATATTTGCTGTCTCTCCCGGGCAAATAGACGTAGAACCACTAATAGAAGCTTCGTTTATACTAGATATAACATTAACTGTCACCTCACATGTACTAGTATTATTATGATTATCGGAAACTGTAAAGATCACTGTATTCAATCCAACATCTGAACAATCAAATGTTGATATATTTAAATTTCTAGATTGAATACCGCAATTATCAAAACTTCCCAAATCTACATCCTCTGGGCCAATATTTACAAAACCACTAGAATTGAGTTGTATAGTAATACTTTCTCTACATATAGGTGTGGGTTTTGTTTCATCTAAAACAGAAACTAAAGCTGTGCATTCATCTGTATTACCACTACTATCCGTTACCTTTAAAGTTACTATTTGTTGTCCAACATGTGAACAATCAAAAGAATTATCCGATAGTTGTCTATTTTCTATTGTACAATTGTCCAAACTGTTGTTGTCTATTTGATTGGTACTTATTGTCGCCATTCCATTAGCGTCCAAGAAAACTGTTAATGGTTGTTGACATATTGCTTCTGGAATCATATTATCCTCCACTTGGACTGTGGCCACACAATCATCTGTATTACCACTTCCATCTGTCACTTGCAATGTTATTTGTTGTAAACCAATATCTGAACAATTAAAAAGAGTTTTTGACAATTGTCTACTCGAAATAGTACAGTTATCAAAACTATTTTCATCAATTTGATTTTCCGAAATACTTGCATTTCCATTGGCATCAAGGGCTAATACCAAATTAGATGATATACATTGGGCTGTTGGATCTTCTTCATCCTTTACAATCACTGTTGATTGACAAGCATCACTATTGCCATTTATATCTGTAATTGTAAGTGTTACAGTATTCATTCCTATACTTGAACAATCAAATAATGTATTATCTAATGTCAAATTCTCAATTTGACAATTGTCACTACTCCCTGCATCTATATTTGAAATAGAAATAGATGCTACTCCATTAGCATTTATTAGTCTTGTAATAGTAGCATTCTCACAGATTGCTGTAGGATTCACATTATCTACCAATAATGGATCATCTACATCTATTTGACCATTACAATTATCATCTATATTATTACATATTTCTGTGCTTCCAGGAAATATATTGGGGTTATTGGGTGAGCAGTCATTGCAATTTGCTACTCCATCACTATCACTATCTGCATCTGCTATCCCACAACCACAAATACCTGGTTCTGTCTTGTTTGGATCGTTCGGACAATTATCATTGCAATTCGCTGTCCCATCACTATCACTATCTGTATCAACTACACCACAGCCGCATTGACCAGGTTCCGTCTTGTTTGGATCCTCCGGGCAATTATCATTGCAATTCGCTGTCCCATCGCTATCGCTATCTGTATCAACTACACCACAGCCGCATTGACCAGGTTCCGTCTTGTTTGGATCGTTCGGACAATTATCATTGCAATTCGCTGTCCCATCACTATCGCTATCTGTATCAGCTACACCACAGCCGCATTGACCAGGTTCCGTCTTGTTTGGATCGTTCGGACAATTATCATTGCAATTCGCTGTCCCATCGCTATCGCTATCTGTATCAGCTACACCACAGCCGCATTGACCAGGTTCCGTCTTGTTTGGATCGTTCGGACAATTATCATTGCAATTCGCTGTCCCATCACTATCGCTATCTGTATCAGCTACACCACAGCCGCATTGACCAGGTTCCGTCTTGTTTGGATCCTCCGGACAATCATCATTGCAATTCGCTGTCCCATCGCTATCGCTATCTGTATCAACTACACCACAGCCGCATTGACCAGGTTCCGTCTTGTTTGGATCCTCCGGACAATCATCATTGCAATTCGCTGTCCCATCGCTATCGCTATCTGTATCAGCTACACCACAGCCGCATTGACCAGGTTCCGTCTTGTTTGGATCGTTTGGACAATCATCATTGCAATTCGCTGTCCCATCACTATCACTATCTGTATCAACTACACCACAGCCGCATTGACCAGGTTCCGTCTTGTTTGGATCCTCCGGGCAATCATCATTGCAATTCGCTGTCCCATCGCTATCGCTATCTGTATCAGCTACACCACAACCACATTCTCCTGGCTCTGTCTTGTTCGGGTCGTTTGGGCAATTATCATTGCAATTCGCTGTCCCATCGCTATCGCTATCTGTATCAGCTACACCACAGCCGCATTGACCAGGTTCCGTCTTGTTTGGATCCTCCGGGCAATTATCATTGCAATTCGCTGTCCCATCACTATCACTATCTGTATCAACTACACCACAGCCGCATTGACCAGGTTCCGTCTTGTTTGGGTCGTTTGGACAATCATCATTGCAATTCGCTGTCCCATCGCTATCGCTATCTGTATCAGCTACACCACAACCACATTCTCCTAGCTCTGTCTTGTTCGGGTCGTTTGGACAATCATCATTGCAATTCGCTGTCCCATCGCTATCGCTATCTGTATCAGCTACACCACAACCACATTCTCCTGGCTCTGTCTTGTTCGGATCATTCGGACAGTTATCACAATCATCTGCATCTCCATCATTATCACTATCTGTACTCGCAACTAACGGATTTGTATCATCTTCATCTAAACATCCGTCATTATCATCATCCGGATCACAGACATCCCCAATTCCATCTCCATCTGCATCCTTTTGGTCAGGATTAAAATCAGAAGGGCAATTATCTAAGCAGTCTATCACATTATCATCATCTGTATCAATAGCTATACATTCACAATCATTCGTACCAGAACTAGTTTGCCAAGTACCTCCTCCTTGTACTCCAGCAGGAATACAGATTTCAGGTGTACAAGGTTGTCCCTGCATTGAGCATTGCCCATAAGAAAGCTCATTTATAAAAATGATTATAAATAAAAAAAGAAGGGTTCTCATTAGTTTTTGCATGGTGTTTTGTGTGTTTTGGTATTAGTATAAATATTTCAAATCAAAGAGTACCATATTTCCATTATAGGAAATGTCGAGTTGCGTACTATTATTATTGTTCGGGCTACAAGCCGAAATATTTTCAAGTTGAGGTGTATTACTAGAAGTACAAAAAGAATTGCCACTTGCTGGGCTAAGTGTCAAAGTGTAAGTAATACCTGACTCTAATAAAGTTTCCATATCCGTAAAGTCAATAGGACTTTTTCCTTTTACTAAAGGAACATTCATTCTTTCTGTTCCTTTGCTAGAGCTTAGGGTGATACTAAGTGTTCCACAATTATCTGTATAGACATAAGCAGTCTCTAGTTCTACACATTGCGAAGGTGTCAATTTGATAGATATTGATTCGTTGGTATAAATTTTACAGTCCTCTTTTCTATCTTTTTGACCGATCCCTCCTTTTGCAATACTAGTCCCTATGGTTTTTGTGCAATCCTCTGGACAACCATTATTTTTAATTGTACCTTTTTTGTCTGGACATCTGTCCTCAGCATCACATATTTCATCGCCATCGCTATCTTTAAAAGTTCCTGCACAATTACAATTGCCATCTTCTTTATCCTTTTCTGTGCATGGATCTCCGTCATCACAAGGTTTCCCTGAAGATGGACAGGTACAAGGAGAAGGACAACCTGCACATTCTTGAGTCCCTTTCTCTTGAGGACATTTATCCAAACTATCACATATTTCATCGCCATCGCTATCTTTAAAAGTTCCTGCACAATTACAGTTGCCATCTTCTTTATCCTTTTCTGTGCATGGATCTCCATCATCACATAATGTTCCTTTTTGGGGACATGGTGGTGGACAACCATCATGTTTTTTCAATCCTTTCTTATCTGGGCATTTATCTTGATCATCTGTAATACCGTCGCCGTCTGTATCTTTAAGTTTAGGTTTAGGTTTAGGACAACCATTATACGATTTTAGACCTTTTTCATCCGGACATTTGTCCTCTTTATCAGCCACTCCATCCCTATCTCTATCAGGGCATCCGTTTACTGTTCCTGCTACATTTGGACAAGGATCTTTATCGTCTATAATACCATCTTTATCGCTATCTTTGGGACAACCTTTATCAGAAATATCTCCTTTTTGATTGGGACAGTCGTCATCTTTATCAGCCACTCCATCGTTGTCTCTATCGGGACAACCATTCAATTTGCTTAAGCCAATTTCATTGGGACAATCATCTAAATTGTCGGTTACTCCATCTCCATCTCCATCGGGGCAGCCGTTAAATCTACCAGCTATATTAGGGCATTTATCGTCTTTATCCGCCACTCCGTCCTTGTCTGTATCAATAATTGTTGGAGTTGGAGGAGGAACAATAGTAGGAGCTGACTTAGTTGTTGTTGTAGGCGATTCAATTGATTCTGGAGGATCAGGCACTGGAGTGGGAGCTGCCACTGGTACAGGACATCCCTTATTTGATTTTGGACCAAATTTTTCAGGGCAATTATCTTTGCTATCAATAATACCATCATTGTCTGTATCTGGACAACCATTTTGTATCAATAGGCCTGCTACTCCAGGGCATTTATCGTCTTTATCAGGAATATTATCCTTATCTTTATCTGGGCAACCATAAAGGCTTCCTGCAATTTTTGGACAATCGTCATCTGCATCTACAAATCCATCCTTGTCTGTATCTGTATTATCTGGTGTTTCTTTTTCCCTTACATGAACGTATTTAGAAATGATGTATTCATCATTAATCTGCATAGTGACTTTATACATTCCTTCCTCCTCAAACTTATATTTGACTTTTTTATCTGTTGCATCCCAACCTCCTTCTTCGTAATCATCATCAAAATCCCATTTTACAGATTTTACATTTTTCGATGGTTTAGTCGTAGTTTGAAAGAACACTTCGGAGTCTAGTTCCACTGGAACTACTTTCTTGTCATCTTCAGGATTATTGGGTATGGTGGTATAGTCATCATTATAGGTAAGGACATCTATATTATTGATGGTAAAATCAGGGCTAAGGTCAACATTACCTTCTTGGCTATCGGAGCCACAAGAATAGAATAGAAATAGTCCACTAATAAGTAGTAAAATATAATAAAAACTATTGTTTTTGAATTTTAAATATTGGTTCTTCATTTAATCTGTTTTGTACTTGATCAATAGAGTAAAAAAACAACTCTATCTTTGTATCCCTATTGACAATCTATTTTTTTCTTTTGGTTTAAATCGAAGCAATCCTGTCCTATTCTACCCAAGGATTCGCTTAATAAATCAACACTTTTATTGCAATTGGCTTGCATTAAAAACTCTTTGCCTTCCTTGTCTATAAAACCACATGCTGTTTCTTTATTAACTCCTGCATTGTTTTGATGAAAATTGGTTACACCAGTATAGATACAAGGAATCAATTCTTCTCCTTTATCATTGATAAAACCCCATTTTTTTTCTGCATTCATAACAGCAGCCCGATTATGTTTGTATGGGCGAATTTTTTTATATTTCTGGTCTAATATTTTATTGACTATCTCTAGTTGCTTGTCTATTTTAGGATCCTCTGATTCACCTTGAGCAGCCATCAATATTTCTTTGGCTTTGTTTATTTTACCTACTTTCATTTGATGCATTGCAGTTGCGACTTTAGGATGCAACTGTGGCGTTTTATCGCTTCCTACCATATTGTAAATACTAAAGCCTGAAATCAATAACATCACTAAACCTAATGCACTAAAAAGAATTGGTTTTAGCAATTTATTGCTGTTCAATTTCTTCAATTCTACGGGCCAAACGTCGTTTTGCATAAAATAAGATGCCCAAGATTGTAGTTCCAAAGCAGTAGGACGATCCGTTGTTTTTTTACTCAAGCACCGCATGATAAGGTTTTTGAATTCTACTGAGTAATCCCCTTCTAGTTCTGGAATTTTTTTATTGGAATTTAGCATCCCTCCCATTGTATTGGCACCAAAAGGAAGTTTTCCTTCACTCATTTCATACATGGAAACACCCAATGCAAAAATATCACTTGCAAAATTTCCTTGATAATGAAAATCAAATTGTTCGGGAGCAGCATAATCAGGAGTAAAACCCAAATTTGCAGTTTGGGGCTGCGTTTTTTTCATGATGGTCCGTTTCAAATCGACCGATATATCAAAATCTGCAATAATGTATCGATTTTCTTCTTTATTTAGCAATACATTACCGGGCTTGATATCTAAGTGAGCCTTATCTATACCATCAGAATGAAGATATGCCAATCCACTCGCTATATCTAACAAAATTTTTCCCATCTCTTTTTCAGAAAAAGCAGGCTTTTTCATTCTATTTTGGGTCAATCTTTGTTTGAAAATATCCGAAAGACTCCCTCCTGTACACAGAGGCAATACGAGATAAGGTCTATTATGAAAATCTTGGCAATCTACTGGTACTAGGATATTTTCATGGTCCAAATGTTTCACTTTGTTATAAGCGTCTGATATATCTCTAATACTAGCGGAATCTAAACCAACATTCACGGCAAAGACTTTCATCGCCCAAATTTCGCCATTATCTTTTTTGACTTTCCATACTTCTGCAGTTCCTCCACTATTGATATACTCTAGTAAAGTGTAGTCGTCAATTCTTTGATTAGGTTTAAGAAAACTCATTTTCTTAAGTTTTAATTTGAATAATTTGACTTAGCTATCTATTTCTATAAAAGAAGAATCGATAATCTAAGTCATGTTTATTTTCAGTGTTTGTTCTGCAATGTATCCTTACCTTCTATTCCCTTAGTAAGCTCTAATTGTTTTTTTGCGAGTTCTACTCTTTTTTCTAGGAAGTCAACATTTCTTTGAATATTTTCATATTCTGTTTTAACTTCTGAAATATTAGCTAGTTTAAAATTGCCTTCGTCGCTATCAAGAGCCTTATCAATTCTAAGGAGTAAAGCTTTACATGTTTGTTTAATATTAATACCATTTTCTTGAGTACTCTTGTTTTTTTCAAAGTCAATTGCTAATTTTTCAAAATCAACTATACTCGTTTTTAATTTTTCAAACCCTTTTTTATAATTGATTTGAACCGTCTTTGCATTTCCTAAAGTATCTTTTTCTAGATCATCTGGAACCGCCTTTTTTTCTAAATCCCGTACTATTTTTTTGAATCGGAGATACAAGATATTTAGTTCTTGGATATTCGTACTCCAGCCAATAGTATCTGTTCCTTCTGCATTATTCTTTGAGAGAGAATCTTTGAGGTTTAAAAAATATTTATCAAAATCATTGGAGGCAATTTTTGCTTTTTCAAAAGATTCTATACTTTCCAAATGTCTAGCTGCAAAGTCGTCTTTATCCTGTTTGAGTGTATCTATTTGTTCGAAAAAAAATCGAGGTATGGAAAACTCCTTTTCGCTAGCTGATGTAGATAATTGAGTTTCTTCTCTTTCTTTTTGCTCGATGCTATTAGTCGTATCCTTTACGATTTTTGGGGTGTCGGATTTTCCTTTACTAAACCATAAA
The DNA here is from genome assembly GCA_947561585.1 of Caprella mutica. NCBI lineage: Eukaryota > Metazoa > Arthropoda > Malacostraca > Amphipoda > Caprellidae > Caprella > Caprella mutica. The sequence goes on from CANNZV010003991.1 coordinate 18,664, forward strand.
AAACTAAATAAAAGCAACAATCCAGAGATACCTGCAAGAATCCTTAATGGTTTTTTGCTGGACGGAGCTTTAATAACTTGAGTTACATTTCGCCTTTTTTTAGAGCCATCCAAAGATTGTTGCTTTGTTGTAACAGCACGTATTCTTCCTTTGTCCGAGCTTTTTGCCATTGGGGCTATTGGACCCTCAACAATATCAGATACAATGACCGTAATATTGTCTTCTCCTCCAGCTTGGTTTGCTATTTGAATCAGCTTTTCACAAGTTTCCTTAGAGCTTGTTGGCATACTCAAAATAGATTCTATTTCAAAATCAGGAAGCATGCTATTTAGTCCATCACTACAAACAAGAATACGGTCGCCTTTTCGTAAAGAAACTATTTTAGTATCAGGTTTGGGAGGGTTGCCAGGATCGCCAAGACTTTGAGTAATAATATTACTTTGGGGGTGGACTCGTGCTTCTTCGGCCGAAATTTTATTTTTCTCTACCATTTTCCAAACCAAAGAGTGATCAGAAGTTAAAATCTCTAAGCATTGAGAATCATAATGCTTAGAAGCAGGAACACCATTGGTAGAAAATCGATAAACTCTACTATCTCCACACCACGCAATGTAAACTTTATATTCTTTTATCAAAGCAATCGTGAGAGTTGTCCCCATACCCATCAAACTATTGTTGGAGGTCGCTTCTTTTACTATACGATGATGTGATTCATAGATAATATATTTCAGCAAGTCTTCAATGTCTTTATCCGAGCTTGGTATCTTTTTTTCTTTTTCGAAAATATTTCTTACTGTATCAACAGCTATAGTAGAGGCAATTTCCCCTGCTACTGCTCCTCCCATACCATCTGCAACAACGAGTAAAGCTCCTTCTCCATCTATTGGAATAGAATCAACTGAATTTTCATTCCAATTTCTTTTTGATAAATTTGTACCCAACAACAAATTATCTTCATTGTTGGTTCTATATTTTCCTACATCGGTTGAACCAAATGCTGTAAATTTAAGCTTCATTCGAATTTTTAGATGTTAAAATCGACCATAAACTATACTTATCATGATAAGCATAGTATATGGTTATAAATAGGTTAAGAATACATGTCCATCAAATCTACTTTAACTCCTCCTCTAGCGCTTTTAGTTTTTCTTCTAAATCTTTTAATTCCTGTTGCTTTTCTTTAGATAATCTTTTTCTACCATTATCTTTATCTTCTTTCTTGAGTTCTTGTATTCTTTCTTTCATTTTTTCGAGCCCCATTTCTTTGCCTGCCATGTTATCTTTTTTAGGTGGCTCTTGTGGTTCTGGTTCTTTTATATCGCGAGTCACAGAAGAATCATCTCCACTATTTTTTATCATTTTTTCCTTTTCTGCTGCTTGCTTCTGTCTAGCCTCTTCTTCTTTTCGCCTTCTATCTTCTTCTGCTGTACGTAGCTTTCTTTCTGTTTCGATTGCTCTTTCTTTTGCTGCTTTAGCTTCTGCCAATGCAGCTTCTGCTTGCTGAGCTAAAATAACATTCTCATTACTTGCACGATTAGAAGAATTATTTAAATCTTCAATTCTTTTCTCCGTGTCTCTTTTCAAGGATTCTTGTTTTATTCGTAAACTCTTTTCTCTTTCTCTCAATTCTGCAAGCTTAGTAGAAGTTTCTTCCCCAGCAGCTCTTGCCTCTTTTTGAGCCAACTCTTGTTCTTTTATCAGATCAATAAGTTTTTCATTCGTATCATTTAACTCCCTTTCCTTCTCCACTAAATTATTCGATTGTGCAATAAGTTGTTTATCCACAGAAGATAATTTGAATGCCTGAAATATTGACAAACCTAATGTTAAGACGAGCAAGGTAGACAATGCCATAACTGCATGTCGATAAGGTCTCAAGGCTTGTTCAGAAAACATAGCCATTCGTTGTGTAAACTTCATTGTTGAAGTTTTCATCGGCTTGGCATTAAATCTAATACGAGGCCCATTGTGCGAAAATTGCACTTCATCTCCGTTCTTCAACTCTTGTTCTCCTGTAAGTGGTGTATTATTTACAAAAGTTGGATTTGTTCCTAAGTTAGAAACCGTTACGTTCCCTTTTTCCCATCTAATAGCAGAATGCTTGCGGTGAACACTAGAATACTCATCACTATATTGTACAATACAAGTGGAACCTCTTCCAACTTCTATGTACGGAACAACAATAGTTAAAAATTCTCCTTTTTGCTTTCTTTTGGTAGGATCCAAAAATAAGAGTGTGTAGTTTGGTACTTCCTGCCCGCCAAGTGCCTTAAAACCTTGAGCGATTGTCTGCCGAAAATTTTTCTTTCCAGTGAAATCTGATTTTACAGTAGGTGTTGCCATGTTTAGTTGGTTTTAATGTTTAGTAGTTGATATTAAACTGTAATTCTATGTAGTCTTAAGTAATGTTATTTATCTCTATTTTAGGTTCTTATATTCTAATTTCATGGTAACATCTGCGGCTAGACATAAAATGTCTCCATGATATATCTCATAATACTTTTTATCATCTATATCTCTATCATTTATCATGGTACCATTGACTGATTCTTTCCAGCGATCTTTTTCTTGTTGTCCATCTTTTGCAAACCATTGTCCATCTTTGAATTTTAACGTGGTATGTTTTCGAGAAATATACATTGTATATGTTTCTTGTATAGAGACATCATTTCCTCTTACATTTTTACTATATCTACCAATATAAATTTCATTATTCTCCTTTTCTTCCAATGCTTCACTTAGGTTAAAATATTTGCCTGATTCTTCACCATTTTTTATCGTTAGTATCCATTTCTTATGTGTAGCGGGAATAAAGGTGTCTTTGTTTTTTTCAGAGGGCAAAGCAAATTTTTGGAGAATAATATTGGGACTCGAAACTCTTTTATCTGGATTAGGATGCAAACAACCATCAATTGCTGATATCCAAAGATCTGAAAAATGAGGGCAATAATTCCTAAGAGAAATAAATTTCCCTTCCTTTACTTTTTCATAATATTCTAAGGGATCTCTTTCGAACGTTTCATAATCCCCAAAAGGGTATTTCCCTTGCGAAGCAACCTCATACATGGTGACTCCAAAAGCAAACATATCCATTGCTGGCTTGGCTTTATCATAAGCTAATTTATGGTCTAACTGCTCTGGGGGTGCATATACAGCTGTACCCCAAACTTCTTTTGCAAATCCTCTCCAATTTCGAATGGTTTGTCTTTTATTAAGAAATACAGAAATATCAAAATCTGTAAGTTTAGGGTTATCATTATTATCAAATAATATATTTTCTGGCTTTATATCTCGGTGAACAATACCATTTAAGTGCAAATCATTTAGTCCTTGAAGAACTTTTAGGGCTAAACCTTCAAATTTTTGTTCTCCTTTAAAATCTTCAATTCGTTCTGCCAAATTTCCTCCTTCACATAACTCCATCATAATACATGGATTTCCTCTTACAGTACCTTTATGAGAATAATCTACTAAATACTCAGAATCTATTTGTCCCGCTTTAAATCCCCTATCAAATCTACTATTCAGAGATTCCCAATCACCTGGTTGTTGTCGCCATAAATCCAGAATTTTACAAGCATACTCCTCCGTACCGTTTGATACTTTATATACCGTCCCGAAGCCTCCTTTTCCTAAGGTCTTGGCAACAGTAAAAAATCGATTATCAATAGTCTCTGAAAACACTTCAAATACATCTCCTTCTTGTAAGCGTATCGCTTCTGGAACATCTATTGTTTTATATAATTGAGTTTTTGGTTGTGGCTTTTCCTTGCCCCAAATAAACCCAAACATTTTGGTAAGCCAAGATTGGTTTTTGGAGTGTTCGACCTTAGAATATTTATCACTTGGCATAATAATATTTTGCTTTAAAGCATTATATATCTATGGAAGTCCAGTACAAACTCAAACAATCCAATTGATATACTTGAATAAAAGACAATTTTTTCAAAAATGATTTGTGTATGAAACTTCTAGATAGTAAATGAAAGTTCTAATTTAACATCTGACATATTGCTAAATTTGAAAAGTTTTTTTTCGTAAAAATTATTACACAAACTTTAAGATTTTGATCTAACAATTATTTCGTTAGAACTTACCATGAGAGAAAACCAATTAGAAGTAATATATGAAGAAGTAGCATTGAGTGTTAGGTCTCCGTTTTTCCTTCTTGTAGTAAAATGGTTTTCGTTTGGTTTATAAAATTCTTTACACCAAAGATAAAAGAATTTCTTTATTTAAAGAAATAGCTTAATATTAATTAGGTTAAATGCACGAATACCCTGTTAGAAATCAAGGAGAACCTCAATTAGTAGGTTTTCATTCCAAGCATTTTTTTTTCTGAAGGTTTTCATGGATTTTTTCCTTTTATTTCTTAGTAATGTTTGAAGGGCTAATTTTCTGAGAATAGCCATTTTTTCTGGAGCATTTCCTTCTCTTAACCTTTGTCTATCCTCATTAAAAACAATATCCAAATACCAATGCAATTGGTTTTCAATCTGGAATTATTTGTACCTGACCAGAAAAATTCAGCAAAAAAGAATCCAACTAAAAGGGAAGAATTAATCAATATGACTAAGCAAAAAACAATGAATGCGTGGAGACATGCTCACCTAAGGCATAATCCAAAAATTACACCCTAAATTAGAGTCGATTTCTAGAAAAGAGAAATCATTGTTAAACTCTGTTAATCGATTAGTATTTTAGGTTTTTTTCAAAATATTTACTTGACCCGACAAAAACATTACTGTTTATCGTAGAATAGTTAAACTAAAGTGGACAAATAATAGAGCGCAAATACAATCATTGCTGTTAAGCCCAGATAAGCATGGATAATCAGTTTGTTTGTTGATAATGAAAAATTAATATATAGCGAAAATGTCTTATTAATGGATTAGATGTTTTTATAAAAGGCTTTACTTATTCGTTTAATATCGTATTTTGTGCTTCAAATTTTTTACACTAAAAAACAGGAAAACATGAAAATATTAGTCATCGGTGGAACAGGAACGATCGGAAAGAGAATCGTGGAATACTTTTCAAAAGACCACCAAGTTCTCATAGCAGGTAGAAGTTCAAAAAACTACCCGATGGATATTGCGGATACGAGGTCGATAAAAAGGGTGTTCAAAAAAATTAAAAAAGAAGGCAAGGTCGATGCCATTATCTGTGCAGCAGGTGAAGCAAAATGGGCCCCTTTTAAAGATTTGTCAGAAACCGATTATCATATCGGTTTACGCAGCAAATTGATGGGGCAAGTCAACGTGGTTCGATTAGCCAAAAAATGCCTTAAAAAGAAAGGTTCTGTTACCTTGACCACAGGGGTATTAGCAGACGACCCTGTTTACAAAACAGCGAGTGCGGCCATGGTGAATGGGGGCGTGCATAGTTTTGTTCAAGCAGTTGCCTTAGAAATGCCAAAACAGATTCGAGTCAATGTTGTTTCCTCTGGTGCTGTTATGGATTCTTGGGACAAATATGCAAGTTATTTCCCTGGTCATCCACCTATTGAGATGCATAAAATGATGAATGGTTATGTGCGAAGTGTGATGGGAAGAGGAAGAGGACAGGTGATTAGAATTTATGTATAAAGCACATTAAATTTAGTTGATTCAATGGAAAATATAGTTGTCATTGGTGGCGGATTGATGGGAAGTTCGGTTGCTTGGAAAATAGCAGAACAAGGCGAACAAGTCTTGTTGCTAGAGCAACAAGCGGAAAAATACAATAACGGTTCTAGTTTTGGTGCGGCTCGAATCGCTCGTAGTCTTGGCCCCAAGAAAGATGTTTTTTCTTTTGTTCACAATAGAACAGTCAAGGAAGTCGAAAAGCTACTTGATTTCTTAAATAAAGATAAGTCATCGAAGAAGCACAAAATGGAAGACGTATACAGTACTTCGCCTGTGTCTTATTTATATCAAAGAGATCAATACGAGCAAATCAATAAACTCCGATATAAAAAACAACGGTACCACTATCGAAAAGGGTATGGGAATGATGCCTTTCGGAAATTTGGTGTTACGTTAAAGGATGACCAAGTTTTGATTCGAGAATATAAAAAATATTCAGGTACCATCAATCCGACAGCATTAATTGAAAAACTTCGTTTAGGGATTCAGAAAAAAGCGGGCAAAATCAAATTCAATGCGAAAGTAGTGCGTTTGATAAAAAAAGATGGCGTCTTTGAAATAGAAGTGTTAAACACCAAAACCAATAAGACCAAAACCATTCTTTCCAAAAAAGTGGTAGTTGCTGCTGGACCTTATACGGTAAGTGTATTAAAAAATTTCGCTCCATACTTTAATCGAATCATTAGCCCTAAACGGGTCTTGTTGGCGTATTACAAAATTGCCGATAAGCGATATAAAGAATTGTCTGAAATAGAGATTCAGAGTATCTTTGCGGCACATCCGATGTTTTCTCAAATTGGAAAAAGCTATTTTTCAATGATTGAACGCATAGATGAAGATGGCGCACCGATTATCAAAGCTGGTGGGCATCATATCCGTCGCAATATCCTGGATATTGATAAAGTTTGGGATTTGGAACCTCGCAAAAAAGAACTGAAATGGATACGGAAGCAATTCAAAAAATATTTTGAAATGCTCGAAATCTTTTTGACAAAAAAAGAGATAGAATTGGTAAATGCTTACAATTGTGTCTATTCTGAAACCAGAAACAAAATCCCTTTGGTGACCCATATCAATAACCAGTACGGTTCATTAGACCAAAACATCGTCGTGATTGGTGGCATGTCAGGCATCGGAGCGAAAGGCTGTTTGGGCTATGCTGTCATTGGTGCGAATTTGATTTTAGGACAAGCAGGGGAATCCAGTAAAATATACCGAAAAGCAGCGCATGCTTTTGGTAGTCCTTCGACCAGATTGTGGACTCGACGACCTAGACGAGGACGCTTGTTTTAGAAAGGAGGATTTTAGACTTCTTTTCAAATAAAAGCGTCCATTACTTCGGGTGCATCCCAAATTATCGGTTAAATAAAAATGAATTGCCATTCACTCTCCGCCTCTATCCTTATTATTGGACGGTTACTAAAGTGGATAAATAATAGAGCGCAAATAAAACCATTGCGGCTAAGCCTATATAAGCAATGATAATCAGTACATTGGAAGGGCGATGACGAATCGGAATATCGGCATTTTGAATAGCTCTTAAGTTCAAAAAAGCAATAATTGGGCCCGTCAAAAAGCCCAAAATAGTCGCATATTCTAAGATTTTGACCATGCTTGTGGCAGAAAAATAAAATAAAGCAAAGCCCCCCAATCCTATTACGGGTAGAAAGATTTTATAATAGCTATCAAGTTTAGTTTGTTCTTCCTCAAGCGTTGGAGCATCTGTTTTTAATGCAAGAAGCCCTCTGGCAAAACTTCGAGTAAAGGCATCTAGGATGCTTATTAAGGTACCGTAAATAGTGCCGAAAGCGGCAATAGTTATGATTGGATAAGACCATTGACCTAAGGTTTGGGTGAAGACTGCAAAAAGTTGATTGGTAAAAGGTACTGCCTTTACAGGAAAAACTTGCCCACTTCCAAAAACCGTAAATGCACCAATCGTCAAAAACATAATCGCTAAAACAGTAGTAAAAACAAAGCCCAGATTAAAGTCAAAAAGACTTTCCTTTAAATTGGGTTTATACTTACTTGCCCGCATTTTTTCTACCACCCAAATACTGTTCATCGTAGAAGCTTCCATCCCGGCGGGCATCCATCCGATAAGACTCACCAAGAGTGCCAATCCTGCCCCTTCCATTAATTTTGGCGCTTGAAAATCTGCTACAGGTTCTATCGACCCATTTTTCAATACTGCAAAAAAAGCAATGGATACGGTTATTAATAAAACAGCGGATAGTACTTTTATGAAAAAATCCAAGGCAGCATACCCGCCCCATAATAACATACCGACCGTGACCGCTAAGATACCTCCTAGCAACACAGGCATAGAGGAACTTAAGCCTAGCATGGTTTTGAGCAAGCCTGCCGAAACGGCTCCAATCGCTCCCGTCACCGCAAACATATTCACAAAAATTACAGATAAAAATAGAAAGACGGCCCATTTTCCTTGTCTCTTATATCCTTTTATCAAACTATTGCCTGTCGAAACGGCATACCTCGTTCCAAATTGAAAAAAAGGGTATTTCAGAAGTAATGTTGCTAAGATTATCCAAAAGAAAATCATTCCATGATGCGCCCCTGCTCGTGTGGAAATCACTAAATGAGAAGTACCAATAGCCGAACTCGCAAATAGTAAACCTGGCCCTATAGTTTTAAGTAAATTTCGTTTATTTAACGCTTCGTTTTTTCTCATGATATTGCCTATGAATTTAGAGCTCCTTTATTTGTTGATCTAATCATAAGTGACTAGTGGCTCAAGACGAAAATACTTATTTTTTTGCTTTTAAGTAGCTTAATGTGTATGGGATGTTTTTTTTATTTAAGGGAATAGGAAATAAATTCTCCATGCTTAATCTATGACTTTTCCTTTGTTTAAAATACCTTTTGGGTCTAAGCTTTTTTTCAATAATTTCATCAAGGCTAACTCATTGGGAGACCTCGAAATCGGTAAATATTTTTTCTTGTCTTCTCCTATTCCGTGTTCCGCAGAAACAGACCCTGCTATTTTTTTTAATGGGGAATAAACTATCTCGTTGATTTTATTTTTCAATTCCACGCCGTCATGTTTTTTCCCAACTATAAAATGAATATTGCCATCAGCTACATGTCCAAATGAAAAAACGGATTCTACTTCTGCTATTTTTTCTAAATTAGCAATAATTTCATTGGTTTCTTTTTCAATCGAATCCAAAGGAATACTGATGTCAAAATGTTGGTCAAATGTCGTATTCTCCGTCAACACTTTTACATCTTCTCGTACCGTCCAAAACCAATTTAAATCAGATGCTGTTTCGGCAAAAACGGCATCTTCTATTAAGTTTTTCTCGAAAGCTTCTTCTATTAAATTTTGAAGTTTTTCGGAATCTTTGATTTGGTTGGTGCCTAACATTTCTATTAAAACATAATATTTGTATCCATACGGAAGAGGTGGTTTGACACTTGCTGTTTTTCCAGTTAATACTTGGTATGTATTTCCCCACATCAGCTCAAAACCTGTTAGATTTGCCCCCAAGCCTGTATCTGTAAATCTCAATAAATCAATTACTTTTTCAAAATCATTCAAAGCAACAAAGGCACTAATTCTCGAGGTGGGTGCTTCTTTTAATTTTAAAATAGCTCTGGTTACGACTCCAAGTGTTCCTTCCGAACCGATGAATAATTGCTTCAAATCGTAGCCCGAATTATCTTTGATTAGTTTCTTCATGGAAGAAATAATCGTTCCGTCTGCTAAAACTGCCTCCAATCCCAGTACCAAATTGCGGGTCATTCCATATCGAAAAACACGCAAACCTCCAGCATTGGTTGCAATAACGCCACCAATCTGAGCAGTTCCTTTCGCCCCAAAATCCATTGGAAACATCAATCCTTTTTCAGCTGTTCGGTGATGAATATTTTCTAAAATGACTCCTGCTTGAACAGTTATCGTTCTACTTTTTTCATCTAAGTCCTCTATAACATTCATTTTTTCAGTAGAAATAACGATCTCATTTTCATTCGTTTTTGTCCCACCGACTAAGCCCGTCAAGCCTCCATGAATGACCACGGGTTGATTATGAGCATGGCATATTTTTAAAATATTTGAAAGGTCTTCTGTACTTCTTGGCAATAATAAGGCTTTTGCAGAAAGCGGAATATTCATTCGCCATATGTGGTCATAGCGTTCCTTCAAATCATTTCCTTTCAGAATTTTTTCGTTGTCCAATTTTGAAATCAATTCTTGAATTACAGATTGTACCATTATCTATTTATGGTTTTGTCGTACGTAAAAAAAAAAGATATGCCAATTTAATCAACATAAGTAGTCGAAAAGATTCGTCTACAAAGATTTTTTCACAGGTTCTCCAAGTGATTGACACTAAAAAAAGGAAAGACCCTATGCAGCTTGACTCCGCTCATTTTGCCGAATGTGCTCGGGAAGAAAACGATGAGTGGGTCGCATACGAAGCCGTAGTCAATGTTCGGTCTTGGAAGCGTTCAGTTAAACTTGTAGTAGAGTACACGCTTAATCCCGATGGTTCGGTCAAAAGCTACAAACTCTTTGTCTCTACAGATACGGAATCTGCGGGAACAGAGGTTAAGTTGATGTACAACTGTCGTTTTCAAATTGAATTTCTGTATCGAGACAGCAAACAAGAACTCGGTTTAGAACATTGCCAGGCGCGTTCACCTGAGAAGCTACATCTTCACGTCAATACTGCATTGACTTGTGGTTCATTGGCAAAAGCAGCTTTTCATCTTCCAAAAAAAGAAGATAACAAAGCATTCTCAATCGTCGATATAAAAAACGCACACGCTAATGACTTTTTACTCGATAAATTAATTTATTGGTTTGGTATGAACCCGAAACACAAAATAATTAAAACAGTCCGAAGAAAAATTAGAGCATTCGGAAAAGAGCCGCTTAATTTTACCTTGGACTATTGATAAATCCTTCGCTCAAATAATGGGACTTAATGATCAGGTAGTTAGAAATTATGCCTACCGAGCTGCGCAAAAATTATTATTCTTCTGACAATTTACCTTGGCGATTGGAGTTTTGCCCTGGAATGGTGTCCAGTAAATTACGAACTTCTTCTATATTGTCTGTAATTTTAGAAATGTGCCATTCGAGGTTTTTACGTTCCGCTTCTTTATCCATGAGAATTCGGAAAGCTTTTATCATAGCTACTTTGAATACAGGACTCAGCCAGGAGCAAAACTCCAAAGCTATATCTTTATGTGCATAAGTACCACCATAACGACCCGATTTGACTATGATACCTATTGCTTGAGTTTCTTCTATGAAATTTTTAGGACTTAAATTTATCCGATTATCGGAAGCCGTTCTTCTAAACCTGTCCATTTGGACAGGTTTAAAATTGGGGTTAAATGTTTCTTCCCATGCACCCAAAAATGAGATAGTATTTTGGTTTCTCAACCATGATCGAATAGAAGCATGAGGTTCTATATCAGAGTTATTCCTGGCAATATCGGTCAAAGAAATGTATTCGTCATTATCAATATATTCTATCCGAATATCAATACTTTCAATTTGTATTTTGTTTTTTGCCATAATTTTGTTTACTCCTATTGGAATACCTTTTTATCTCCCAAAACGGTTTAGGTTAACTTATTGATTGTTTGGCTTTTGTACCATTCTTCAAATGCTTGATTTGACATATCTTTAGCTTTAATTCGATTATCAAATGCATCTAAGTCATCTTGCTGCAATTGCTTTTTTGCAACATTTACTTGTTCTACCACAATAGACCAATTACCTCTGTCCATACTATAAAAATCTTTTTGCCACCAAGACACAAAAGTTGCGGCATTTGGTTTTTTTGATTTTTTCTGAAAATGCTGTAAAACGAAATTAATAAAGTAATCTTCAAATCCTTCTACTCCCCCACCCTTTATCTCTGGTAATATTTGATAAAAAGCAATCCCTTCATAAATCCCATACTCTAACAATACTTGATAAGCTTTGAGTTTTGACTTCGACAAAAGGGCAATATTTGGTGGAGGCATATCCACCTGTTTGCTAACTTGCTTATCTGTGACAATAAATTTGATTTGAGTGATTTTACGATTTGACCGAAGCCCTTTAAATTCAATATTGATGCTAGAACTATTGGTATTGATTTCTTTTTTTGCAACATTTAGAACACGTCGTCGAAAATTATCAAACGTACTATACTTTCCTGATATACCTAATATAGATTTTAATTCTTCCACGCCGACAGTATAACTACTTTCGTTTTCATGTTTGCGCATTTTGTCTCTATAAGCCTTTAAAATACTATATATACGAATAGAAAAACCACTCTTCATTGGAGCAATATCTATTCGACTCAATTTTACATATTCTTTGAGGCTTAATAAGAAAGGTTTGAGCTTGTTGGAAAATTCAAATTCTAGACAAACTTCTCCTGCATTATTTCTACAGGGTGAAATAGACTGAAACCAATTTACATAACCAGGGAATTTTCGACCATCTATTTCAAAATCTGTTGGAAAACTTATATGTTTACTAATTATTTTAGAAGCAAAATTCTGCATTCGATCATACAAACTACCCCATTTTTTATCGCTATTTTTGAGTATTTTTTCTAATACAATAACCGGAACTGTTTGCTTTTGAAAGTCTTCTTCTTGCAAATTTATATTTGACGCCAGAAAAAGAATAATCTTTTGCTCATTGGCGGTAAGGCGGTAATGTGCATTAAAGATGAATCGATTTTCGAGGCGAGCAATTTGTTTCTCCGTATGCTGTATAATCATAGTTCAAAAATATCAATTTCCGTACACAAATAAAAACAAGTACGAATATCAACCCCACATTTTGTACGGTTTTAAATGCGTGCAAATAATCCCTTTATTTAAAAATAAGAGTCATTAATGGATATATATTTTGCCAAAATGAATTCTAACTGCAATTATCTTTCCCCAACACGCTATAACTAACTAATAATCAGCTGCTTAAATAAAAAATCTGCTTTTATCCTAAAACCCGTACAAAATGTGGGAACGGGTGTCCCACTTCTTGTAGGCATACAACCCACAATATGTACGGACTTCCCCCCCTTTCTTGTACGTATATACCCCACAATACGTACGGTCATGCCCCACAATATGTACGTAATAAAGCATACGTTCCGACAAGTATATTTGAACATAACTAATTGTAAATCAATTATTTAAAACTGTAAATAATTGAATGAAAAACAGGCTCTTAAATATTAAATATCTAAAGGAATAATTAAAAAACTTAAAGGAAAGGTCCTTTTATTTATTTTAAGATTCACATTTATAGAGGAAAGTTTAAAACTTAAAGCAAAAAAGCTTTATTAAGGGCAAAACCCACAATATGTACGGATTTAACTCCCCTAATATGTACGGATTAATGGTAGTCCGTACACATTAGGGGTATCAAAGTTCAGATTTATGGACATTAATAGATTTATACCAGTCAGGATGTGATTTTTTTTGTTTGGCAAACCAGTCGTAAATAATTTCATTCCACATCACATGTACATCTTTATCGTTAATAGCTGCTGCTTTGACAACAGCACGCTTTAGTTCAGGGTGGATATCCATCGAGTATTTAACTAGTTTTTTTCCTTTTTTTGTGCTTGGTCGGCCTTTTCCTTTTTTAGGAGGAGTATTTTTATTCGAGGTTTTTTGAAGAGACTTTTCGAGGTTTTCTGATTTGGATATAGCTGTAGTGTTTGACTCTTCGGGTGTCAAAATAGGATCTTTAGGAACTATTTTGCTGCGTTTTTTTAGACCAAGTGGGACTCGTTGTTTGCTCATGCTGTACTTTTTTTATTGATTGACAAATGTGTGCAGTTCATTAATCCACTTCGTTAAATTAATTGACTGCTTACTATTAATACCTCCATACAAGTTGGTATCTATACCGACATTTGCATGATCTTTGTATAACCCGAGCATGTTTTTCATGCAAGGAATATTATGTATTTCTTCCATATCTTGAAGAACTTGGGATACATAAGTCACTTGCGAACGAATTCGCAAATCTATTTTATTGGCAAAAGGAACAACTTTTAGTGTACGATTTTGCTCTTCATGCACTTGTTTTGTTTTATCTATCATCGACAATAAATAGGTTTCTGTACTATATAAATCTTTATCACTTGGCGTAAAGGGGAGTAAAATCAAATCAGCCATTGGACTAACGGTATCTGTTTTGCCTCCTTCATCTAAGTAACCAGGTAAATCTACAAAAAACGAGGTCGCTTTCATTTAAGACGTTATTAAAGACTTTTAAGAATTTATGAATCTTACCCCCTGTTATTGATTCTGGATACGGTACAAGCTTCCATATAGGCTCTGTGCCCCGTTCTAGCTCCCCATTATATAAGTATCCGATGGTTTGCTGTTCATCTAAGTCAATAACACTTACTTTGAGGTTAAATGGAGCTGATGCAAATGCATTAGCGGCAAGAAGAGTACAAGTACTTTTTCCTACTCCTCCTTTCTGATTTCCGAAAATAATAACTTTACCCATTATAATATGATTCTTGATTTTTTAATAATTAAAGATATAAAAATGTTTTTAATGATATAAAATTACAAAATGTTTTTAATGAAACAAATGATTAAAGATATTATATTGTTTTTTATTTATTTTTATGTTTAAAGTATTTAATCATTTTAATATTATTAAAATGATTAAATGGTATTTTTGCTAAGAGTAGGATTTAGAGTTGCTCAAAAAAATAACGAAGGATATAGAGGTTTGAATAAGGTAATTACAAAGCTTAAAAAAAACTTTTTCGAGCGTGCAAAAACCAGTTTTGGCGAATGTAATTTGAAAACGGACTGAGTGAGTAGGGGAGGGCTATATGAGCAAAACTGAGAGGGCAAAAAACGGTCGCATCAAATATTTGATTTCAAAATCTATAAAATCGCATGAAGTAGTGGATTTGGCGGTGATGTATGATTTAGTAACGGTCAAATAATAACTTCCTGATTTGGACTGAATTCTAAGCGACTATACTACGTTAAAAAGCCTGACGGCAGGCAGGCTCGACGTAAAAAGACTATGCCTACGTCTCTGCTGCGGGCAGGTTTTTTGCCTTGTCTAGCCACTTATAATCCTACTCTAAATCGGGAACTGAATTTTCGTCCGTTACTTAGAAACAATAGATTCTATTGTTGATGACCGATTTCAAGCCATGGTCAAAGAGGAGGGGAGTGAAAATATCCAAATGGAATTGCTCAAATGGATTGTCAATGATGAATTTCGAGTTCGGATGCCCAAAAATATTCGAAAGATAAGCAATCTAAAAGCGGAGCTGGATAAGGTGTTGAGTTTTTTTCATAAAAATAGTCTGTATTCGATAGCATCGATAAAGCACTTGCCCGACCTTGCCAATTAATTTAACAACGAAGATAAACGAAAGAAAGAATTGGGTTTAGAAGAGGACGAATTGGTCTTTTATGACCTGCTTTCAGGCAATGAAAAAATTGTTGAATCAAAAAGACCCTATTCAAGACTTTGTGCATAAAGTAGTCGCTTCTGTCAAAAAGAACCTCCAACTCGATTGAACAAAAAAAGAAAACACCAAAGCCGCCATTCGTTTGGCAGTCATACGAGAATTAAAAGGCAAAGTCCCTTTTCGGAATTGGATAATTTATGGAAGCATGTGATTAAACAGGCCGAAGGACAGTATGACAAATTGCCGATGGTGGGGTAGGGGGGCTCAAAAAAAAGTTAGGCATTGGAGATAACAAATTTTAGAGTAGGGTTGGAAGAAAGAAATACTGGAAGTAGTGTACAAGATACTTTCTACTCCTCTATACAGCCACGCGCTAGTCTTAATTTTATTGTAAATAGTAATTTGGCAATCAAAGCAGGCTATTCAGAAATGAGTCAACATTTACACTTGTTGACTTCTAGCCATTTATTGAAATCTTCAGACTTGTGTGTGCCTGTAACTAAAAAGATAAAACCGCTTTCTTCTACCCAATATTCTCTTGAAACAGCCATTAATATTGGAGCACAATATGGTTTGGAGATAGAAGGGTATTATAAAGATATGAAGGGCTTGATAGATTATAAAGATGGTGCTTCTTTTTTAGTTAGGAACAGCAATTGGGAAGAAAAAGTAGCGGTTGGAGAAGGCACTTCTTATGGTGCTGAAATCTTTTTACAAATGAAAAAAGGGCAACTAACAGGCTGGCTTGGATATACCTTGTCGTGGACAGATAGGATCTTTAAAGACATTAACTTCGGAGAACCATTTCCCTATCTATTTGGTCAACCTACTTATTTCTATCGTCGCCAATTATCAATTCAATCCTAAATGTTCATTTAATGCAGCTTGGGTTTTCTTTACGGGAAATTATGTATCCTTCCCTACAGCAAATTATGTCAATGCACAATACCAAGGAGAAGGACAATATGCTTGGTGTCAATACCTTGGGAAGTAAAAAATAAACTTGTTGCTCGTGTTTTTGCCACAGTGAAAAGAGGTACTCCTTATGTCGTACTCGATAACCATGGCTAAACAACTTATATGTTTATCTTTTTTTAATTTTTATTGGACAAGCACTTGTTTTTATCATAGAATTCGCAGGCAAGGCTTCAAGGAGCGATTCTTTTTTTAAGAATCGCTTCCACAGCTTTTGCAAAAATTGTCAAAGACCCAATATAATTATTGCAAGGAGCCAATACTAAATACAGAAAAAACACACCAAAAAAGCCTTTACCCCAAAATGGAGCAAAGGCTAAATAAACAAATATATTTTTTAGAACAAGGGTTCTTATTTTTTAATTTTGAGTCCCTAGTTGAATCGTTATCGATATAGGTAAACATATATTTTCAGGACAGCATTGAATGGCATTTATAGTTACTGGGCAACAGGCTCCCGTACTACAACCGTCACTAATATTAGTCGCATCAAAATAAAACGATTCACTACCATCATCCATTCCTGTTGTACTGGTATCTACAACAAGAGTACTCCCAGTGCCGACTTGTGTATTGGTACTATTATACCAAACAACTCCTGTTAAACTTGCATCTGCAGTTAGTGTTGCGGAATGACCAGCCTCATTACAAATTTCGTAGGTCTCAGGTGAAGCAACCGTAAGTACTAATGAAGCCTCAGCTGTACAAGTTCCATCTGTTGCTAACACATAATAAGTAGTAGTGCTAGTTGGACTTACATCCGAAGAAGAAATCACATTACTCCCATCAGCAGGCGTATCAGAATGATACGTCAATGTACCGGCTGAGGTGCTTGCTAAGGTGGATAAATCTATCGTACTTCCCTCGCATATAGTAGCACTTTGAGCCGTAATGACGGGATTGGTGCAAGAAGTCGAACAACCCGCCGTTCCGGGGTCTCCCACCGTCACATCTAGGGTACAAGTATTCGTTGTTACATCCGTAAGGGTAACCGTCACATTACCACTACCTGCACTACCATCATTTAAAGTAAAAATCGTCTGAGCGTCATAAGCCCCACTTGATGGGGTGATTGTACCGCTACTTACGCTGACGTTATAAGTTCCATCTACACCTGTACCTGTTGGGTTCAACGAAAATGTAATCGCATTTGTACCTGTACAAGAAACACTCGCTAAGCCATCGGTATCAATGGAACAAGAAGTCGAACAACCCGCCGTTCCGGGGTCTCCCACCGTCACATCTAGGGTACAAGTATTCGTTGTTACATCCGTAAGGGTAACCGTCACATTACCACTACCTGCACTACCATCATTTAAAGTAAAAATCGTCTGAGCGTCATAAGCCCCACTTGATGGGGTGATTGTACCGCTACTTACGCTGACGTTATAAGTTCCATCTACACCTGTACCTGTTGGGTTCAACGAAAATGTAATCGCATTTGTACCTGTACAAGAAACACTCGCTAAGCCATCGGTATCAATGGAACAAGAAGTCGAACAACCCGTCGTTCCGGGGTCAGCCACCGTCACATCTAGGGTACAAGTGGACTCTGTTCCATCCATAATGTTAACAATCACATTACCACTACCTGCACTACCATCATTTAAAGTAAAAATCGTCTGAGCGTCATAAGCCCCACTTGATGGGGTGATTGTACCGCTACTTACGCTGACGTTATAAGTTGATCCACTTCCACCTGTAGGGGTCAACGAAAATGTAATGGCATTTGTACCTGTACAAGAAACACTCGCTAAGCCATCGGTATCAATGGAACAAGTAGCCAAACAGGTTCCGGGGTCAGCCACCGCCACATCTAGGGTACAAGTATTCGTTGTTACATCCGTAAGGGTAACCGTCACATTACCACTACCTGCACTACCATCATTTAAAGTAAAAATCGTCTGAGCGTCATAAGCCCCACTTGATGGGGTGATTGTACCGCTACTTACGCTGACGTTATAAGTTCCATCTACACTTGTACCCGTAGGGGTCAACGAAAATGTAATGGCATTTGTACCTGTACAAGAAACACTCGCTAAGCCATCGGTATCAATAGAACAAGAAACCATAGAACAATCATTAACTCCAAATACATCTACATCATAATTAGTAGATTTATCAGCATTTTCACCTGAACCAGTATTCCCATCCAAATCGACAAAATAACTATTAGTAAGACCGGAACTGGTTCCAGCAATGTCTGATATCTGAAGCCCATATATATTAGTATTATCACTAAAAACCAAAGCATCTGATGTTGCCACCATAGCATCAGCACAAGCATTTTCCGTACCGCAGGCTCCATAATTACCATAGCCAAATGAAACACCTCCTCCTGCATTTTTATCTGAGATCGAACATACAGGACAATTTCCAATACTATAAGAAGCTGACGCTAGTGACCAAGTTCCTCCTGATAAATCATGTCGTCTAACTTCTGAGAAATGCGGAGCAGTTTGAAGAAGAAAAACATTTGATTGAGTTGCAACTACTAATTGTCTTTCACTCGTCAACATTTGCGTACAATCATCTGAAAATTCTATATCTGAAATCACTACGTTAGTCTCTACTGTTACTGTCGTCTCCAAGGTAGGAGTACTTGCATCAATCGTACCATCTGCATTCAGTCCAACAGAGAAGATGTCAACTGTTGTCAGCGTGTTAGGTCGGGCAAAATAAAGACGGTTATCACATTTATTGTACTCTATGCCATATACCAGTCTAGTTCTTCTAGTATATTCATATGCTTCAAATGAAGCCTCTGGGATACTAGGTGTAGGGTCATAAGTTTGGTCAATCATGCCCGTCGTTGTTGCATCTACAACGTAAATATTTCCATTATCCAAATTGGTTACATAAACCTTTTGCTGATCAGCATTATAAGATAGATTACCTAAGCCTGTAAATTTATCTCTACCAGTTGCAGATTTATAGACAGTACTAGGCAAGGTTGCCAATACGGTAATATCCCCCGTAGTTCCATCTATACGAAAAACTTCTCCTCCTGTTCCTCCTGCCATTGGGTATTGGTCAGAATTATGCCAAGATGATAATCCACAACTTGACAGAAATATATCTGGGCTATTGGCTTGGTCATACTCCAGATCAACACCAAATACTTCACCTAAATTTGTATTCGTCCATCTTGGGTCATGGTAGGCATTACTACCTCCTGCATTGGCCCAGTTGGCAGGTGCATTTGGTGCGTTTGCTCCTGTAGTTCCAGCACAACCAGGTTCTCTAATATCAAAAATGCCAAATACGTAGCCATTTGGGTCAGAGTTAAATTGGTTGGCGACAGTAAATGACCCACAAGTGGTGGCTGCCATTCCATTCTCTATGGGTAATGTTCCTTGCTGGAGATTGTGGGAATATTCTTGGATTGTTACTCCATTTTTGAAGTTGCCCACTTCCAAATCCCAGTCACCATCTACGCCAGTGATATCATCAGAGGCAGCGACGGTAATGCCTAAAGCCGTCTCTAAGTAAGAGACAGCGGCTTTTCCTTTTTCGCCTTGGGCGAAGTGACAACCATAGATATTGAGGTGGTTTTTGTCTTGTAGCAATGGCTGTATGAATGCAGCTAAAGCATCGTGAGAGAGCCATTGATTGTTAATCAATAGCTGACCGGGTTGCCCGTGACTGAATAGATGGAAGCTGTTATGGTTTGTTTGATTCCTTAGTTGTTCTTTAAGTACCTCTTTATCTTCTAGACTACTATCAACAAAACTATTGATAGCATGCTGCTGTGCATGTATCAAAGATGTCGTTATCAGTGCGAATAGTAATAGAAGTGTGAAGTTTTTTAATAATTGTCTTGAGCTTAAATTTGTGACCATGTCTCTAAGTTTTTTATTATTTGGAACGGCTCAAGAATAACTTGCTATTCTTGATTGTTTTTTTGTTAGGAATGATTCTTTTTAATAGATGTCTAAAATATGTTGCGTTTTTGTCATAGTATAATTGCTTGGGTAGATAAAATAAGCATCCCTTTTGGGGAGGGCTGTTAAGTTAGTTCTGACCAAATTTTGGTTTCTTTTTTTCTGACTTAAAAGTCCTGCTTTTTTTGGGGGTATTTAATTTATCCGTTTCTTTTTAAAGTGAAAAAACCATGCCAACAATTCTTTTTCAGAAGTTGTTTAAAACAATAGTCTGTGGTAAAATTAAGCGGCAATGTTACCCCACGGCCTAATGTCTTTACGGATTGCATTTGTTTTATTGGAGTCCGCATGGATATTGAACAGGTTAATAATTCTATTGAAGAAAAAATCGTTAGGGCTTGCGTAAAAATAAACGCTACAGAAGATGACTAAAATGTGTAATTTAGTGTAATGAAACGAATTGCACAAATACGACTTGAATTTTTGGATATACATCAAGTTTTAGATGAAAGAACCATATAATTATTGCAAGGAGCCAATACTAAATACAGAAAAAACACACCAAAAAAGCCTTTACTCCAAAATGGAGCAAAGGCTAAATAAACAAATATATTTTTTAGAACAAAGGTTTTTATTTTTTAATTTTGAGTCCCTTGTTGAATCGTTACTTCAATGGGTAAACAGATGTTGGTCGGACAAGGTTCTGCACAACTTTCAACACTTGTAGTTGTCACCTCTTGATGACAAGTATTTGTCGTTGCATCTCTTACGGTGATGGCATAAGTACTAGTCCCATCTGCATCAAAAGTAGTTGCTGTGCCTACGGTAACGGCTGTACCGTAATCAGATGTTGCTAATACTGTACCTCCTGTACCATCTGCATTTGCACCTTCGACTACTTGGTATTGCGTGCCTCCGTTAACTGCTGTAGCGTTGAAGTCTATCGTAAAGTAATCGTCGCTTGCATCTCTGTTGGTGCCGTTATCATTACAGCTTGACTGTGTATTTTCGGTAATCGTCAATACACATGTAGCAGAACAACTTGCAACACTTGTAGTTGTCACCTCTTGATGACAAGTATTTGTCGTTGCATCTCGCACTGTAATTGCATAAGTAGTTGTCCCATCTGCATCAAAAGTAGTTGCTGTGCCTACGGTAACGGCTGTACCGTAATCAGATGTTGCTAATACTGTACCTCCTGTACCATCTGCATTTGCACCTTCGACTACTTGGTATTGCGTGCCTCCATTGACTGAGGTAGCGTTGAAATCTATGGTAAAATAATCGTCACTTGCATCGCTGTTGGTGCTGTTGTCATTGCATGCTGATTGTGCGTTTTCGGTAATCGTCAATACACATGTAGCAGAACAACTTTCAACACTTGTAGTTGTCACCTCTTGATGACAAGTATTTGTCGTTGCATCTCTTACGGTGATGGCATAAGTACTAGTCCCATCTGCATCAAAAGTAGTTGCTGTGCCTACGGTAACGGCTGTACCGTAATCAGATGTTGCTAATACTGTACCTCCTGTACCATCTGCATTTGCACCTTCGACTACTTGGTATTGCGTGCCTCCATTGACTGAGGTAGCGTTGAAATCTATGGTAAAATAATCGTCGCTTGCATCGCTGTTGGTGCTGTTGTCATTACATGCTGATTGTGCATTTTCGGTAATCGTCAATACACATGTAGCAGAACAACTTTCAACACTTGTAGTTGTCACCTCTTGATGACAAGTATTTGTCGTTGCATCTCTTACGGTGATGGCATAAGTACTAGTCCCATCTGCATCAAAAGTAGTTGCTGTGCCTACGGTAACGGCTGTACCGTAATCAGATGTTGCTAATACTGTACCTCCTGTACCATCTGCATTTGCACCTTCGACTACTTGGTATTGCGTGCCTCCATTGACTGAGGTAGCGTTGAAATCTATGGTAAAATAATCGTCGCTTGCATCGCTGTTGGTGCTGTTATCATTACATGCTGATTGTGCGTTTTCTGTAATCGTCAATACACATGTAGCAGAACAACTTTCAACACTTGTAGTTGTCACCTCTTGATGACAAGTATTTGTCGTTGCATCTCGTACGGTGATGGTATAAGTACTAGTCCCATCTGCATCAAAAGTAGTTGCTGTGCCTACGGTAACGGCTGTGCCGTAATCAGATGTTGCTAAGACAGTACCTCCTGTGCCATCTGCATTTGCACCTTCGACTACTTGGTATTGCGTGCCTCCATTGACTGAGGTAGCGTTGAAATCTATGGTAAAATAATCGTCGCTTGCATCGCTGCTGGTGCTGTTATCATTACATGCTGATTGTGCGTTTTCGGTGATTGTCAATACACATGTAGCAGAACAACTTTCAACACTTGTAGTTGTCACCTCTTGATGACAAGTATTTGTCGTTGCATCTCTTACGGTGATGGCATAAGTACTAGTCCCATCTGCATCAAAAGTAGTTGCTGTGCCTACTGTAACGGCTGTGCCGTAATCAGATGTTGCTAAGACAGTACCTCCTGTACCATCTGCATTTGCACCTTCGACTACTTCGTATTGCGTGCCTCCATTGACAGCGGTAGCGTTGAAATCTATGGTAAAATAATCGTCGCTTGCATCGCTGCTGGTGCTGTTATCATTACATGCTGATTGTGCGTTTTCGGTGATTGTCAATACACATGTAGCAGAACAACTTTCAACACTTGTAGTTGTCACTTCTTGATGACAAGTATTTGTCGTTGCATCTCGTACGGTGATGGCATAAGTACTAGTCCCATCTGCATCAAAAGTAGTTGCTGTGCCTACAGTAACGGCTGTGCCGTAATCAGATGTTGCTAAGACAGTACCTCCTGTGCCATCTGCATTTGCACCTTCGACTACTTGGTATTGCGTGCCTCCATTGACTGAGGTAGCGTTGAAATCTATGGTAAAATAATCGTCGCTTGCATCGCTGTTGGTGCTGTTGTCATTACATGCTGATTGTGTATTTTCTGTAATCGTCAATACACATGTAGCAGAACAACTTTCAACACTTGTAGTTGTCACCTCTTGATGACAAGTATTTGTCGTTGCATCTCGTACGGTGATGGCATAAGTACTAGTCCCATCTGCATCAAAAGTAGTTGCTGTGCCTACGGTAACGGCTGTACCGTAATCAGATGTTGCTAAGACAGTACCTCCTGTGCCATCTGCATTGGCATCTTCGACTACTTGGTATTGCGTGCCTCCATTGACAGCGGTAGCGTTGAAATCTATGGTAAAATAATCGTCGCTTGCATCGCTGTTGGTGCTGTTGTCATTGCATGCTGATTGTGCGTTTTCTGTAATTGTCAAATTACAAATTCCATAAAACCCAAAATCTACTGTCAAATTGCTAAATAAATCTGCTGCTGCTGTTCCTGTTGTTGAACCATCGCCATAAGTTCCTGGCTCTGCTTCGCCTGTTGGCTCCGGAGTGCCAAGTGTGATGACGGCGGAACGGGTAGCACCGCTAACTTCGGCTGCCAAACCATTGTCATTACTATCGCCATCTGTATTAGGGTCTGCTTCTTGAGCAGCTCCTGTTGAAGAAACTAAATTTTCTAAGCTATTCGTTGCCGCAAAATTACTGGCTACTACTTCTACTATATAATCCCCTGCTGGCAAACCATCAAAACGGTAATATCCACCGTCTGCAGTAGTAACGGTCACAGCTTGGTCGCCCGCAGTAATCGGGTCACCATCATAAACGCTTCCGTCACTATTGAGTAATTGCAATACTACGCCGTCGATGCCTGTTTCTCCACCATTTAAGTCACCCGAATTATCGGTATCTGTGAAGACTTGGTTACCGAGACTGTAAGTACAGGTTCCTGGGTCAGCCACCGCCACATCTCTAGTACAAGAGCTCTCTGTTCCATCCGTAAGGGTAACCGTGACACCACCACTACCTGCACTACTATCATTTAAAGTAAAAGTCGTCGCTGCACCATAAGTCCCACTTGTTGGGGTGATTGTACCGCTACTTACGCTGACGTTATAATTTCCTCCTGCACTTGTACCTGTACCCGTTGGGGTCAACGAAAATGTAATGGCATTTGTACCTGTACAAGAAACACTCGCTAAGCCATCGGCATCAATAGAACAAGGAGCCGCAAAACATTCACTACCTCCAAACACATCTACGTCATAATTAGTATATTTATCATAAAAATTATTAGCGCCAGTTTTTCCATCTAAATCAATAAAGTAACTATCAGTAGGATGATTCGGAGTTCCAGCAATGTCTGATATCTGAAGCCCATATACATAATTACTGGCATCGCTGTCGTATACTAAAGCATCTCCTGTTGCCACCATAGCGTCACTACAGGCAGTCGCTGCATCACAAGACCCGTAATTACTATATCCGAAGGAAACACCTCCACCTGCATTTCTACCATACACATATGGCCAAGCACCAATCTGGATAGTTCCAATATCATAAGTTACTCCCGTAGTCCAAGTTGCTCCCGACAGATCATGCATTTGAACACCTGCATTATGAGCTAAAAGTGCAAGAGTTCCATCAAACATTGCTAATTCTCTTTCGCTCGTCAGCATTTGAGTACAATCATCTGAAAATTCTATATCTGAAACCAGCGCTCCTTCAGGTGCACCAGCATATGGTAGCGATGTTGCAAACGAGTGATTCAAAACAGGAGCTACATTCGTATTAATCGTGCCATCTGTATTTAGTTCAACGGAGAAAATGTCTGCATTTGTACCGTTAGGTCGAGAATAATAAACACGTCCGTCACATTTATTGTATTCTATTCCATATACCATTCTCGCTCTTTGAGTGTGGTCCAAATTTGTATCGTCTGCAATGCCTGGGGTAGGGTCATACGTTTGGTCAATCACGTCCGTAGTTGTTGCATCTACAACGTAGATATTTCCATCTTCCAGATTGGTTACATAAAGCTTTTTTTGGATTGCATTATAAGATAGGTTACCTAAACCCACAAATTTAGTATTATTCAGAAGACCACCATTATTCTGATGGAGAAAGGTATGATTTGGAAGCGTGGCCATTACTGTTATAGCTCCTGTAGTTCCATTTATTCTGAATACTTCTCCTCCTGTCCCTCCCACCATAGGAAGTACTTCAGGATTAACACCTCCGCTTATATCTGCTAATCCACCACTTGACAGAAATATATCTGGGCTACTGGCTTGGTCATACTCCAAATCAACACCAAATACTTCTCCTAAATTTGCATTCGTCCAGCTTGGGTGATGGTAGGCATTCGTCCCCCCCGCAGCGGCCCAGTTGGCAGGTGCATTTGGTGCGTTTGCTCCTGGAGTTCCAGGACAACTAGGATCTCTAATATCAAAAATACCAAATACATAGCCATTTCGGTCAGAGTTAAGTTGGTCGGCGTTAGTAAATGACCCACAGGTGGTGGCTGCCATACCAGGCTGAATGGGCAATGTTCCTTGTTGGAGATTGTGGGAATATTCTTGGATTGTTACTCCATTTTTGAAGTTGCCCACTTCCAAATCCCAGTCGCCATCTACGCCAGTGAGGTCATCAGAGGCAGCGACGGAAATGCCTAAAGCTGTTTCGAGATATGCGACGGCGGCTTTTCCTTTTTCGCCTTGAGCGAAGTGGCAACCGTAGATATTGAGGTGGGTTTTGCCTTGTAGCAAGGGGCGTAAGAAAGACACTAAATCATCGCCAGATAGCCATTGATTATTAATTAATAACTGACTGGGCTGCCCGTGACTGAATAGATGGAAACTACTACCGTCGTTTTGATGGTGTATTTGTCTTTCCAATAGATCTTTGTCTTGTAAGCTTTCTTCTATAAAACTATGGAGTATTTCGGTTAGTGCTTTAGCCTCATTGTCATGATACATGAAATACTGCTGACTATACAAACTAGAGTTTACCAGTATTACCCATAACAGTAAAAAGAAAGAGGGGCTTTGCCATCGTTTTTTTGTTGAACTCATTGCTTTTAAGATTTTTGCATTAGAAATTTCAGGGGATAAAGCTTTTTTAAAGAATTAAATATTTTGGATATTATTAGAGTGTATACTAAATTTAATTTTCACGTAAGTTGTTGACATTCAATGCAATGAAAGCACAAGACAAACTAATTAAGAATGTTTTGTGAAATAGAAATCTGTTTAAAAAGTAAACTTTCTTAAAAGTGTTACTCTTTAAAAATGGTATTTCCTCAGCAAGCTTTCTTCTTATAATCTTTTGATTATAAGAAGAAAGCTTTTGCCGAACAACGAAATTGATGAAAGAAAACTAGTTTGCTAAATAATCGTTTCTATAACGGGAAGGTTATAATTATAGCAGATAGACTCAAGGTTAGATAATCTAGTAGAAGTTAAGAATGTTCTATCTTTTCAATAAATCAATAGAACGGAAGAATCGAATTTTAACGATGGAATAGGGAATTAATAAATCCAACTTTTCGAATACTTTGGAAATCAATAATTTTTAGGAGGGATTCTTTATTGATTCTGCTAAGAATAACCGAAGTATATTATTAGCTCGTTTATTCTATGTGCAAATAGCATGCTAATTCCGTAATGTGCAATAACATTTTTAAATATATATATGTATATGATTGATTACAAAGTTTTTAGTTTTCAAAAAAAAAAATATCATAAACTAATATTAGATAATAGAGAGTCTTTTTTTTGTAATAAATGGAAAAGGAAAGCAATTTTTCATTCACTTTGACTCAGACAAAGAACTCACTGTTCGTCTATCTGCATTCATTTTAAGAATATTAGCTTTAAACGCAGCAGCATCATTGTTATGACGCGTTTTTCTCTTTCATAAGAACACAAAGTTAAGATGGTTTTGTGTCCTGATTTATTAACACATCTCATTACACTCCAAAAATACATTCAACCAAAACAAAAATTGACTTATCAAACTATCCAAAAGGTGTTTATGTTTTGGTCGCTACAATGAATGGTAGTCCTAAAGCATTTAAGATTTTGAAGAAATAAAAAAGACAGATAAAGCTTTTTTTATGATTTAAGGTTTATTGATTCAAATACTTGGATATCTAAAACAGGGTATTATGCTAAAGCCTATAATACGTTTAGGGCTTGATTGATATCCGCAATAATATCATCAATATGTTCCAAGCCCACTGAAACTCGAATCAAGCCATTTGTAATACCAACTTCCTGACGAGCAGCTTCCGATAATTTCGTATGCGTTGTACTTGCAGGATGTGTTACAATCGTTCGGGTATCGCCTAGGTTCGCACTCAGAGAACACATCTTTACGCTATCCAAAAACTGTTGCCCATGCGCCAAGCCGCCTTGCAGTTCAAAGGTGACAAGTCCGCCACCTTTCTTCATTTGTTGAAGGGCAATATCGTAAGCAGGATGCGATTTTAGGAACGGATAATTGACCCGATTTACTTTTGGATGTGTGCTGAGAAATGTCGCCAATGCCAAGGCATTATCGCAATGCCGGTCAAGTCGAACCGGCAAGGTTTCTAAACTCTTCGACAAAATCCATGCATTAAAAGTCGATAAAGTCGGCCCTGTATTGCGTCCAAAACGACGGACTTCATCCACCAAATCTGCTCGACCACAAACCACACCACCCAAGACCCGTCCTTGTCCATCAATAAATTTGGTGGCGGAATGCGATATCAAGTCTGCTCCAAACTTGGCGGGTTGTTGGAGGTAAGGTGTTGCAAAACAATTGTCTATCGCAAAAATCAATTGATGTGCTTTTGAAAAAGCACCCGCTTTGGTTAAATCCACAATGTCCAAACCTGGATTGGAGGGTGTTTCTATAAACAACATTTTGGTGTTGGGACGTACGGCTTGGTGCCAACTATCCACGTCGTTGGGATTGACAAAAGTATGGGTGATGCCCCACCTTGGCAACCAGTTTAAAATGACCTGATAGGTAGAACCAAAAATGGCTCTCGAAGCCAATAAATGGTCGCCTTGTTGTAGGAAACTCAAAAAAGTGGACATGATCGAAGACATGCCTGATGCCATCGAAACAGCGTCTTCCGTTTCTTCCAAGGCTGCCATTTTTAGTTCAAATTCACGGCAAGTAGGATTTGTAAAACGACTATAAACATTGCCTTCTTCGTCTCCTGCAAAAATAGACCGCATTTGTTCGGCATTTTCAAACAGAAAACTCGATGTCGGAAAGATAGGCGTACTATGTTCTCGATGTTGAGTCGTTTCCGTTTGAATACGGATTGCTTTTGTTTCAAATTTCATATAGGTCTACTATTCAACTACTTCGGCTGGACGGATTTCAAAACTAGAAGTAATCGTAGCCGTATATTCCAAGGCTTTGGAGACCGAGCAATATTTTTCGATAGACAAATCAATGGCTTTTTTTACCTTTTTTTCACTCAAATCACCAAACATGATAAAGTGAACATGAATGCTTTTATAAAAAGAATAAGTTTCCGCTTTTTCCTTTTCACCATCTACTTCTACTTTGATGTCTACGAGATTTTGGCGCATTTTTTTGAGGAGCATTACGATGTCAATACTGCTACAACCTGCGAGACCCATCAATAATAATTCCATTGGGCGAACACCTTTGTTTTCGCCACCAATATCAGGACTGCCATCCATTTCGATGGAATTGCCCGTTTCGTTTGTTGCTTCAAAGTGCATGGCCTGATTCAGGCGGTTCATTTTTATTTTCATAATTTCAAGTTTGCAATTAGTAGGTGTTAAACCGAAAGTCAAACTTACCCGTTAAGGTTATTTGAAGGACAAATATAATTTATTTATGGTTTGATTCTCGATGAAAAAAGAATTAAGTAGGTTGACCAAGGGATAAAATATTCCTTCACTCGTCGTTAAAAAGCCTTGAAAACCAGTAGGATTCTGTATTTTTTGCCTTGATTGAAAAAAATATATCGGCAAAAATACTCCTTAATTAAAAACGTGCGCACCTTGTTTAACATAATTACAATTAACAACTTTTTTTGTATTGTCCTAAATTAAGTTGACATACAAATCACAAGGGCATCCTCCTAAGGCGCGACAGCTGAAAATTAATGTGAAGTTAAAAATGTGACATTGGATTTGCTATCTTAGATTTATGATAAAGAAACTATGGCATCGTATTTCGGGTCATCGGCAGGAAAACCCGAATCAAAGTATCCGTAAAGCGGCTAAAGAATTAGGCATGAGTATAGATATTTTGCTACAGTTGTCTAATACGAACGAAGATGAATAGGTTTGGAATTTTTGTCAGAAATTTTATTTAAAAACGGAATTTTGCATAATTCAAATGGAAGAAGTGTAAAATGGGCGATATTTCATTGTTTTATAGCGTCAAAGCCTTGTTTAACAAGCTTGTCGTAGAATTGTCGTAGCCAATACTTTAGGAATTTATGGGGTTAAAACATATATTTACCGAATATTATACTGCTATATAAACTTGTTCTTTATAATATCCCTAAATTAGACTTTTATGCATTTAATTTTTTTGATAGAAGTCTTATTTCTTTAACCTTAATAAATTTTAACTTAAATAACATGAAAAATTTAAAATTGCACCTATTCTTTTTTTTAGGTCTATTATTAGCAACATCTTGCGGAAGCGACGATGAAGTCGCTCCAACTGTTCAAACACCTATTTCTAGTTTTCAATTTGAAATAGGTACTACTAATTTTTCAGAGGTTACTTTCACTAATTTTTCCCAAAATGCAGACTCTTATAGTTGGGATTTTGGCGATAGCAATACTTCTACCGACGAAAATCCTACTCATACTTATGCAGCAGGAGGCGATTACACAGTAACATTGACTGCTTCTAGTGGTAGCGAATCTAGTTCTTCTAGCAAAACAATTACTATTGTTGATCCCAATGAGGCTTTAAAATTGTTAACGGGTGATTTTTCCAAAACGTGGAAACTCTATAGAGGAGGAACTTGTCTTTCTTTAGGGCCAGATGCTTCAAATCCTGGTGGATGGTGGCCTGGATTAAATAATAATGGTGCACGTCCATGTCTCTACTCTCAAACCTTTACTTTCCACCTAGACGGAACATTTGTATATGATGATATGGGTATGTTTTGGGGCGAAAATGACCCTTGGGCAGGTACAGCAAACCATGAAACTTGTTTTGAATCTACACCTGCAAACATGGTCAACTTAGATGGCGCAGATGTAAGTGCTTGGGGTTCTGGAACACACCAATTTGATTATGACCCTTCTGTTGGTCAAATTTCATTAATGGGTATGGGTGCTTGGATGGGCTTGGTTCAAACGGTTGGATTGCCTGATTTATACTCTAATGTACCTACAGCTTCTAGAACTTTTAATGCTGCGATTACACAAGAGGCAGGTTATGATTTATTGACTATTACTTATGATTATGGTGCTGATGGTCTTTGGACATGTGTATATGCAAGTTATTCTGATGAAAGTTTAGAGCCAGCTATTGTTACTGAAACTATGGTTTTTGGAGAAGATTTACCAGATATTTCTCCAACTGAATTATCACATACTTTTGCTTCTAACGATGCTGCTGACTTTGTATTATTAAATGCCATTGAATCTGTTGCACAGATTTCTTATGGTGTGGATGATCCTGCAGATGCAAGTGCTGCAAAAGTTGGTCAATATGATAGAACAACTGATTTGTTCCAAGAAGTTAAATTTCAAACGACTCCAACTGCGAGCGATATCAATTTTGAAAATTTAACAACGGTTTCTTTGGATGTTTATATTCCTAGCTCAAACGATTATAGCGGAGACTTAAACAAGGCTGTTATCATTGGTGTGGCTGATCCAAGTCAAACAGAACAATGGTGGACAGATAATAGAGAGTGGATAAATGATGGAACTGCTATCGTAGAAGATCAGTGGACGACTCTTACTTATAACTTGGATGCCCCAAATGCAGGAGCAGGAACTTATACTCCTTTTGATAGAAATGACTTGGATATGATATATATCAGCATAGGTGGTAGTGGACACGCTGTACCAGGTACTTTCTACATTAGAAATTTTAAATTTGAATAATATTTGGACGTTTCTATAAAGTCCCTGAATTTCTTCGGGAGACTTTAATTAATAAGGTTCTTGTCCATAAATTAAGTAGGAAGGCATATTTTCAATATGCTTTCCTACTTCCTTAAAACCATTTGTTTGCATCAATCGCTGATTCAAATAACTACTAATAAATTTGAACCATGAAATACTTCAATATACTTCTTTT
>CANNZV010003992.1:0-16248 GCA_947561585.1 Caprella mutica
AATTTTATAATGAGATAAATATGTATTGTTATATAAAGTACCACAAAAGGAGTATTAAATAAATGATTTCACTTTTTTACATCAAAATAGAACCAAATCATTTACTTGATTGTTTTTTTTATGTATTTTTGATTTAAAATAATAAATAATGGACGTACAGAATAAAGTTGATATCAAACCAATTACGCTTACTGAAGGAGCTGTTCGAGAATTGAAGCGTATTATGCAAGAGCAAAACATACCCGAAAATCATGGCTTGCGTGTTGGAGTTAAAGGAGGTGGTTGCTCTGGATTTTCCTATCTTTTGGGCTTCGATAAGCGAAAAGATAAAGACGATGCTTTTGAAATCGGTGGTATTCCTGTCTTTATGGAAAAATCTCATGCGATTTATTTGCTCGGAATGGAAATAGATTGGGTAGAAGGATTGAATAATAGAGGTTTTTCTTTTAATAATCCCAATGCGAGCGATACTTGTGGTTGTGGAACGTCTTTTTCTGCTTAGTTTTAAAAAAAAATAAGACCTTCGTCAATAAAAAAACGGGCTAAATTTCTGTAAGAAATTTAGCCCGTTTTTTTGTAGAAATGGAGAAATCTATATTGAATTTTCGGCGCTTATTTCGTTATTTATAACCAAATTTAAAGAAAGAGTCATGCAATCGATGAAAAAATTAATAGTCTTATTGATAGTACTATTGTTTGTATTAAATGCTTGTAGTTCATGGAAAAAAACGACTCCAACAGAAGTACTAAACATAGCTAAGCAAGGCTATTGTTATTTTACCGTAATTGACTCTATTTCTAACAATAATGATTCAAGAGATAGACCTGTAATTATAGAAGCACTTAACCCAGAATTTAAACTTGTTGAACAAACGATTAATCCAAAAGAAGTTTTGGAATTTGAAGGAGATAATGACGAATACTACTTTCTGACAAAGAAAGCTTATGAAGCGTTTCAATTTGAAATGGGTAGGAATAAAGAGTATCTAGAAAAATCCAAGGGTTTTGATCAGTTTTTATTTTGTCTGCAAACAAGCCCCGCAGAATATA
Organism: Caprella mutica; assembly: GCA_947561585.1. NCBI lineage: Eukaryota > Metazoa > Arthropoda > Malacostraca > Amphipoda > Caprellidae > Caprella > Caprella mutica. The sequence continues at coordinate 1,051 of CANNZV010003992.1, forward strand.
TGAAATTTAGCAAAAAGCAATTAATCGAATTGAATTATAAAATCCCATTTTTCGAAAAAATATCAGAGGCAAAAATTGTTAAGTATTATGTTCATAAAAGCCCCAAAGAGCTTAACCAACACCAATATTTTTTTCCTTCCGAAAGCGAAGCAACAATCGAACGGAAATGCACAGGATGTTTTGGGGGAGGCACGACACGACAAATTTTACCAGCACTCATTAAATTTGGTTACAAACTACACCCAGATAATTACATCAAAAACCGTGAAAAAATTAACCTTGTAATAAAAGATTTTCAAAAAAGAAATGGAATTGAGCCATCTGGTCAAATAGATTATGAAACTTTGAAAAAACTAGGCATACAGTATTAAGCGTCAAAACAAAAAAAAGCTTTTCGCCATTGGCGAAAAGCTTTTTTTTATAAATCCGTTGAAAAGTATAAATCTACATGTTTTCAATAATCTCCGTTCCGAATTCAGAACACTTCAATAAAGTAGCGTCTTTCATCAAACGTTCGAAATCATAAGTCACACGCTTTTTCTTGATTGCACCTTTCAATCCTTTTTCGATTAGTTTTCCAGCTTTTTTCCAACCCATATAATCGAGCATCATTACACCAGAAAGAATAACAGAACTCGGATTTACTTTATCCTGACCTGTATATTTAGGAGCTGTACCATGCGTTGCTTCAAATACACCAACACCTGTGTTGTAATTGATATTGGCACCTGGAGCGATTCCGATACCACCAACGATAGCCGCCAAAGCATCAGAAGCATAATCACCATTCAAGTTAAGGGTAGCGATAACATCATATTCAGCAGGACGCAACAATATTTGTTGTAAGAAAGCATCAGCAATTACATCTTTGATGATAATTTCGTTGCCTTTGTTATCAATTACTTGCCAAGGACCTCCTTGGTAATCTGTAGCACCAAATTCTTTTTTAGCCAAGTCGTAACCCCATTCTTTAAATTTACCTTCGGTAAATTTCATGATGTTTCCTTTGTGTACAAGGGTAACTGATTTGCGTTTGTTGGCAATTGCAAACTCAATAGCTGCACGAACCAAACGCTCCGTTCCTTCTAAAGATACAGGTTTGACACCAAGAGAAACGCTGTCAGGGAAACGAATTCCTGTTACGCCCATTTCGTCCATCAAAAAGCGTTTCACTTTTTCATTTTCAGGAGTACCGTTCAAATATTCGATACCTGCATAAATATCTTCTGTGTTTTCACGGAAAATAACCATATCAACCAATCCTGGTTTTTTCACAGGAGAAGGAACACCTCTGTACCATTTGACAGGACGAACACAAGCATATAAATCCAATTTTTGACGAATAGCAACGTTCAAAGAACGGAAACCACCACCAACAGGAGTTGTTAAAGGCCCTTTGATGGCAACCAAGTGTTCTGCGATGGTATCCAAGGTTTCTTGTGGTAACCATTCACCTTTTTTCGCTTTTGCTTTTTCACCCGCATACACTTCTTTCCATACGATTTTTCGTTTTCCTTCATAAGCTTTTTCTACAGCAGCATCCAATACACGAATAGCTGATGCCCAAATATCTGGACCAATGCCATCACCTTCAATGAAAGGAATAATTGGGTCATTAGGTACTTGAATTCTTTTTCTTCTGGACAATGTTATTTTTGTTCCACTCATTTTTTATATCAATTTTTTTTTAATGAAGAATTTTGAAGACGAGACGAATTCAAAATGGTCTATTTTTTATGGATAATATTATTTCAATTTGCTTCTACGCAAAAAAACGCACAAAAGTAATACTTTTTTGCGTTTAAAATAGCTCTACGGGCTAAAAAAGACTTGAATATTGTTGTTCTTACGTTTAATTAATTGAAAGAAAACTCATTTTTTTGCTCGAAAAGCATCTTTTTTATCATTCGTCGCAAAGTAGCTCAAAAATTAGTAAATAATAATAGAATAGTCGGAACTTGTGCATCGATATTTAATAGCAAATAAAAATTTTAGTGTCTATCCCAAGAAACTAATTCAAATCAATTCTTTCTTCTTCGGAAGAAAGGATTGATTTGTTTCACAGCCAAAGGAAATTAACAAGTATAGAATAAGTATCCTAAGGAGTGTTATTTCCTTTTAGGATTTAACATTCTTTTTTGTAAGTTCAAACTAGTTTCAGAAAATAGGGTTTGAAGGCATGGCATTTTCCTAAAGATAAAAAACAATCGTTTGGCGTAGGTTTCACCTACGTCAAAAGCGTCGGCAAAACTCCGTTTTGCGCTTAGCTCAAACAAAACGGAATTTTGCAAACACCAAAACGTAGGTTCAACCTACGCTTAACAAAGGTTCTTTATTCTAAAAAAAAAATTGTAAAAGGCATATTTTCAATGCTTTGCTGAAAGCAGTTTGAACTTACTCTTTTTTTAGTTTATCGACGATATTTTTAATAAGTGCTTCACTTGTTTCCAAATAATCGAATTCGGGAATACCACTGGTATTAAGCGATATTTGATTGGCAGAAAAAGAACTTTGAATTAATTGTTTACCCGATAAATGCACTTCTTGGAGTCCTGTTTCTTTTACCAAAGAAACAATATTGTTGGCATTGATTCCACCTCCTGCCATAATTGAGATGTCATTTTCGGCGGCTTCGATGAGTTGTTTGATACGGTTTTTTCCTTCCCAAGCAGTCGCAGCTCCTCCAGAAGTGAGTATTCTAGAAATGCCAATATTTTTTAATTGGTCTATTGCTTTAAATGGTTCTGCTACAAAATCGAAAGCTCGATGAAAGGTCAGTTCCATTGGATGTGCTAAACGAAGCAAATGCTGCATTCTAGGAATATCAATGTTACCTTCGGGAGTGAGTATTCCGACAACGACTCCATCAACTCCTGCTTCTTTGCACCATAAAATTTCTCGTTGGATGACTTTGTATTCCCATTCGGTATAACAAAAATCTCCGCTTCTTGGGCGAATGAGTACAAACAAATCGATTTGCAAATTTTGGCGAGTCCATTCTATTGTAGCAGCACTAGGTGTCGTGCCACCACACCACAGATTTTGGCATAGTTCTACTCGATGAGCTCCTGCATTTTGAGCAGTCATTGCAGAACTTAAGGAGTTGGCACATACTTCAAGAATCATTTAATTGAGTTTAAATTCCAAAAAAAAAGTACATTTGTTGGTATAAATCAACAAAATAAACAAATCATAATTTTAGCATGAAAAAATTACTAATTCTATTTTTACCATTATTACTTGTATTGGCTTGTGCCTCAGAACCCAAAGATGGCTGGAAACCTATGAGTCTCTTAGAATATGGTGTTCCAGTAACAATATTGGCTCCAGATAGTGCAACAGTAAAAACAATGGATTTTGGCCTACAAAAGGATATTACCATTCAAAAAGGAAAAGATTTCTCTTTACAAGTTTATGCTTCTGATGCAACGACAACTGAATTGAAAAAAGTAAAAGATTTGCAATTGGCAATGGTCAAAGACAATAGATATTTCGAAAAACTAGTAGAAGAAGAAGACAATGGATTTATTTATGTCAATAAATTGGATTCTACTTCTAGCAACTATGGTTTTCGATATATTAAATTGCAGGGAGATAAGGAATTTGTTTTCCGAACAGGTCTAATTGGCTCTTTTTCGGAAGCACAAGTTCGTAAAATGTACGATGCTGTGAAAGGAGAGTAAGAAACGATGTCATCGCCAATTTTGAATGTGATAATTTTGAATAATCATATTTTATTCAAAATTATCACATTTAAAATTCAAAATTGGGGATGACATTGCCTTATTTAGTAGCTGCCAAATATCTTTTTGAAACAGCATCCCAGTTGATAACATTGAAAAATGCCGCAACGTAGTCAGGACGTTTGTTTTGATATTTCAAGTAGTAGGCATGCTCCCAAACATCCAATCCTAAAATCGGAGTTCCTTTGCAACCTGCCGTATCTACATCCATCAAAGGATTATCTTGGTTTGGAGTAGAACATACTTCCAATTTGCCTTTTTTGTTGACACACAACCAAGCCCAACCAGAACCAAAGCGAGTTCCCGCAGCCTTGGTAAATGCTTCTTTGAATGCTTCAAAAGAACCTAAGTCATCGGCAATAGCTTTGCCCAATTTAGAACGGTTAGAAGGTTCGCCACCTCCATCAGGAGACATGACACTCCAGAAAAGAGAGTGATTGTAAAAACCGCCACCATTGTTTCGCACAGCACCCGAGTGCTTCGAAACATTAGCTAGGATTTCTTCGATAGATTTATCAGCTAAATCTGTTCCTTCAATAGCTGCATTCAATTTGTTGGTGTATCCATTGTGATGTTTGCCGTGATGGATTTCCATCGTACGGGCATCAATATTGGGTGCAAGCGCATCGTATGCGTAAGGTAATTTTGGTAATGTGAAAGCCATAATAAATTAAATATTTTGGGTTTTTTATAATATTTTTATCTAAAATAAAGGATAAAGAGTATTCAATATGCAATAGAATAGATTATCCTTCTGAAATAAGCTACGAATCTAGTTAATATTTGTTTTATATAAAAATACAACAAAGGGAAAAAAGAAAAGATGTACCTTTGCGCCTTTATTTTTCATGTATTGTAAATTTAAAACCTTATTGCGACATGGCTTCAAAATTTCGTAAAGAAAAAGACTCTATCGGATACATCAATGTTCCTGCTGACAAATATTGGGCGGCTCAAACCCAACGTTCTAAAGAAAATTTTAAAATTGGCGGACAAAGTATGCCTATCGAAGTAATTCGAGCTTTTGCTATCTTGAAAAAAGCGGCTGCTCAAACCAATGCCGAATTGGGCGTTTTGGACAAAAAGAAATCTAAATTGATTGGTAAAGTTTGCGATGAAATACTAACAGGTGATTGGGACGACCAATTTCCATTGGTCGTTTGGCAAACAGGTTCGGGGACACAAAGCAATATGAATGTCAACGAAGTCATTGCCAACAGAGGACACGTGATGAGTGGCGGAAAATTGGACGACAAGGAAAAAGCCTTGCATCCGAATGATGATGTCAACAAATCGCAATCGTCTAATGATACTTTTCCAACAGCAATGCACATTGCAGCTTATAAAATGTTGATTGAACTCACTTTGCCTGCTTTAGAAGCTTTGAAAGATACGCTTAAAGCAAAATCTAAGGCTTATATGAAAGTCGTCAAAATTGGTCGAACCCACTTTATGGATGCGACTCCTGTGACGGTTGGACAAGAATTGTCGGGTTATGTCTCGCAATTGGAACATGGAATTGCTGCCATCAAAAATACGATGAAGCACTTATCGGAATTGGCTTTGGGAGGTACAGCAGTTGGTACAGGATTGAATACACCTAAAGGGTATTCCAAAAATGTAGCCGCTAAAATTGCCAAACTCACAGGACTTCCTTTCGTAACAGCTAAAAATAAATTTGAGGCTTTGGCGGCACACGATGCGATTGTAGAATCGCATGGTGCGCTCAAGACCGTCGCTTGTTCTTTGATGAAAATCGGAAATGATATACGAATGTTGGCTTCTGGGCCTCGTTCGGGAATTGGAGAGTTGATTATTCCTGCCAATGAGCCAGGTTCTTCTATCATGCCCGGCAAAGTGAATCCGACGCAGTCGGAAGCATTGACGATGGCGATGGCGCAAGTTGTGGGCAATGATGTTGCCATCAATATTGGTGGAATGACGGGACATTTTGAGTTGAATGTATTCAAACCAATGATGATTTTCAATTTCTTGTTTTCGGCTCGATTGATTGGCGATGCCTGCAATAGTTTCAACGAAAATTGTATCAAAGGACTCGAACCTGACCAAGAACGCATCACAGAACACTTGAATAATTCCCTCATGTTGGTAACAGCACTCAATACCAAAATAGGTTATGATAATGCGGCGGCTATTGCCAAAAAAGCTTATAAAGAAGGCACAACCCTCAAGCAAGCTGCGCTTGACTTGAAGCTCTTGACTGCCAAAGAATTTGACCAATGGGTGCGCCCAGAAGATATGGTCAGTGGTTTGAAAAAATAACTTTAAAAATTCAATTTCAAAATTCAATTTCAAAGCAAGTCCCGACCTGCTAACCGCAGGCTGATTTGTGCTCAAATCAATTTTGTCATAAAACATTTTTGAGTTTGAGTTTTGAGTTTGAGTTTTGAGATTGAAGTTAAAAAAACGGCTTATCTATTTATCATATCTATTTTTTCGATTAACGATTTTTTTGTTCAGTATCCTACCTTTTAGTTTACTATACTTGTTGTCGGATTTTTTGTATCTCTTGTTTTATTATGTTTTCAAATATAGATACCAAATCATCGCGACAAATTTGACAAAATCCTTTCCTGATAAAAGCGCTTCAGAAATCAAAGAATTGATAAAAGGAGCATATCGCAATTTTTGCGATATTTTGCTCGAAGGAGTCAAAGGTTTGGGAATGAGTGACCAACAATTGGTCAAGCGTTTCAAGGTGCAAAATCCAGAATTATTGAATGATTTTTTTGAAAAAAATCAGGATGTTGTATTGTGTGCATCACATTATTGCAATTGGGAATGGGGAATTACTTTGGGCTTGCAATTTCCACACTTGGTGGTTGTTCCATACAAACCGGTCAAAAATAAATACATCAATGCTTTCATAGAAAAATCTCGTTCTTTTGAAAATTTGACGGCAATTCCAAAGAATGATACGTATCGTTTTATGGAAAAAGCTTCGTCTAAAGCTCGTTGTCTGACTTTGATAGCCGACCAAAGTCCTGCCAACCCTCGTACCGCACACTGGTTGCCTTTTTTGAATCAAGATACCGCATTTTTGAGAGGTCCAGATACCATTGCTCGAAAGTATAATTTGCCTGTATTAAACTTAGAAGTACAGCGCCAAAGAAGAGGACAATATGAGGTAACCTTGAGTATTTTGCAGGAGCATTCGATTTCAACAAAAGAAGAAGAAATTACTCAAATATATGCTCGAACGCTAGAAAAGCAAATTATAAATAAGCCCGAAAACTGGTTGTGGACGCATCGGAGATGGAAGAAGACAAGACCGAGTGTGATTGATTTTTAAGATTCGCTGCTTTTAGTTTACAACTAAAAGTGGTTTATAGTGGTAAGTAACGATCAAATAATAACTACCGCATTTAGCTTATGTTATTTTGCCCTACTACTGTGTTAAAAAGCCCTGCCTGCGGCAGGCAGGCTCGATATAGCCAGCTATGCCTACTTTTTTTGCCTTGTATTAGAACAAACTAACTATTTCTAAATGTCGGACTTATTTTTCGGTCGTTACTAAGTCTGCGACTTTAGTGAAGGAGATTGCCAGCGCAGAAGTCATAGACTTGCTTGATGTTTGCCCTAAAGTCGGAAGACTTTGGACAGCGGGCTTACTTATAATCCAAAATATTCAATTGTTCCTCACAAAAAGCGTAGTCAATTTCCACATTGGAAGCAACAATAAGAAGGCGGTTGGAGCTGTATTTCTCGATGAGTTGCAAGTACCAATTCATACCTTGTTGGTCGAGGTTGGTGGTTGGTTCATCTAGCAAAAGAACGGGCGTATTGGAAGCGATAGAGAGGATTAATTTGAGTCGTTGTTTCATGCCCGAAGAAAAATAACGGATTTCTTTGTTCGCAGATTTTTGGAAAGCAAGCATCTCAATGATTGCAGACGTGTCTAAATGGTCTCGGAAGGACTTAAATTTTTGATGAAAATCAATCGCTTCTCTTAAAGTCAATTCTTCAATCAATTCAATATAAGGGCCCGCATAACTGATGTCTTTATAAACAGTATCAATGTCTATTTTTTGATTGGCAGAAGAGAAGGCAATTTTGCCTTTGGTGGGTGTGAGGTGTCCCGAAAGGATGCGGAGAAGCGTGGATTTTCCAGAACCATTGGGCCCTAAAATAGCATAGCTTTTTCCTTGCTGAAAAACCTGACTGATTTTTCGGAAAATCCACTCTTGTCGATAGCGTTTAGAAACAGATTGAAGTTCTATATTCACTATTTCTTTTGGTGTATTTGTTGAAATCCTCGCATGACTCCTCGATCAGCTGTTCGGATAAATTCTAAAATAGCTTCTCGTTCGGGGGAAACATCAATTGTGGTTTCGACTTCTTCGAGAGACTGTGCCATATTGGTACCTCTAACGAAAAGGATACGATAAATATCTTGTATGTTATTGATTTGTTGTTCGCTGTATCCTCTTCGACTCAAACCGACCGAATTGATTCCCACATAAGAAAGTGGTTCACGGGCAGCTTTCACGAAAGGAGGAACGCTTTTGCGTACCAAAGAAGCTCCTGCAATAAAACTATGTGCGCCAATACGAGTAAATTGTTGTACCGCAACTAAGCCTTCTAAAATAGCAAAATCCTCAATTTTTACGTGTCCTGCGAGGTTGACATTATTGGCGAGAATGACATTGTTTCCGATGATGCAATCGTGCGCCACATGGACATAAGCCATGAGCAAACAATGATTGCCAATGCTTGTTTTCCAAGCATCTTTGGTTGCTCGATTGATGGTAACAAATTCTCGAATGGTCGTATCATTTCCGATTTCTACGGTCGTGTATTCTCCTTCGTATTTGAGGTCTTGCGGAAGTCCACCAATAACAGCTCCAGGGTAAATTTTACAACGGTCTCCGATTCGGCAACCTCTAAGAATGGTTACATTTGGGCCAATCCAACAATCTTTTCCAATAGTGACATCTTTATCGATAAAGGTGAAAGAGCCGACGCTTGTATTGCTGCCAACTTGTGCTTCGGGGTGAATGTCTACTAAGTTTCGTGTTTGCGTTTGTTCTAATTTCATGCTTTAGTTCTTCTTACAATTTGAGCTGTCAAATCCGCTTCAGAAACAATGCGATTGCCAACATAGGCAGTGGCGAGCATTTGAACGATTCCTCTACGAATAGGTGCTTTGAGTTTGAGTTTAAAAATTAAAGTGTCTCCAGGGGTTACTTTATATTTGAATTTGGCATCGTCTATTTTTAGAAAATAAGTATCCCAGTTTTCTGGGTCGGGAACAGTAGACAAGGCTAGTATTCCTCCTGTTTGAGCCATCGCTTCTATTTGGAGGACTCCAGGGAACACTGGATTGTTTGGAAAATGACCTTGAAAAAAATGTTCATTAAATGTAACGTTTTTCACCCCAACAACGTGGCTTTCAGTTAGTTCAATTATTTTATCGACTAACAAAAAAGGATAGCGATGCGGGAGCATTCTTGTTATTTGCACAGTATTGTACAAAGGTTCTTTCGTTGGGTCGTAATGTGGTTTTCCTTTGAGTTTTTTGTCTGCTTGGTATTGGGCTTTTAGCAATTTTGCAAATGCGACATTGGCGGTATGTCCAGGTTTGGTTGCAATAATTTTTCCTTTAATCCTTGCACCTACCAAAGCCAAATCTCCGATAACATCCAATAGTTTATGCCTTGCTGGTTCATTATCGAACGCCAAATCGATAGTATTCAATATACCTTTAGTAACTTTTATTTCGGTTTTACCCAATTTTGTCGCTAATTCGGCACATCGCTTTTTGCTGATGGAGGTGTTTGCAATAACGATGGCATTATCCAAATCGCCGCCTTTAATGAGGTTTTGGTCCAATAAATGTTCGAGTTCGTGTACAAACACAAACGTTCTACAAGCCGAAATTTCTTTTTGATAATGCTCTAAACCATCCAAAGAAGCGTATTGATGTCCCAATACAGAAGAGTCAAAATCAATAAGGGTATAGACCTGAAAAGAGTCTGCAGGAAGTGCGATGAGTTCGGTTCCTGTTTCGGGGTCTTTATAAGAAATAGGTTCTCTTATTTCGAGATAATTGCAGTCAGCGTCTTGTTCTTCGAGACCAACTTCGAGTATAGCTTTTACAAAATGATGGGCACTTCCGTCCATAATAGGCACTTCGGGGGCATCAATTTCGAGCAAAGCATTGTCTACGCCACAACCAACCAAAGCTGATAATAAATGCTCGACAGTCGAAACGCTAGCGTCTCCAACTTGTAGAGTCGTACTACGATTGGTAGAAGAAACTTTGTTGGCATCTGCAGGAATGATGGGCGAATTTTCTAAATCCATTCGCTTGAACTTAAAACCATGATTTTTATCAGCGGGTTTGATGGTCAAAGTAGCATTTGTCCCCGTATGCAAGCCAACTCCTTTTATCGTAATAGATTTTTTTATTGTGTGCTGTCTCATGATGTTATCAATTTTTTTAGAAGTAAAGGGGTATAAGCAAAGATTTTCTAAGTCAAATAAGCCCCTAAAACTACTTACGAAATGCAAAATTAGCTAATTGTAGGTGATTAGGTATTATTCTCGTATTTTTTTATCTAAATCACGAACTTTTTTTACCAATTCAGGCAAATTCTTAAATGCGGCAAAAGAACGAAGGTAATTGTTGTACTCGATAGCAGGAGAACCATACAAAGCTTGATTTTCTTTTTTGATGGATTTGGTTACACCGCTTTGCGCTTGAATTTTAGTGCCATTGGGTATTTTCAAGTGTCCGACCAAACCTACTTGTCCGCCTATCAAGACATTTTCGCCGACCTTGGTACTTCCTGCAATACCTGCTTGCGCAGCAATGACGGTATTTTTACCTATTTCAACATTATGTGCCACCATAATTAGATTATCTAATTTTGCACCTGCTCGAATAATAGTAGAACCCATAGTCGCTCGGTCAATTGTAGTATTGGCACCAATTTCGACATCATTTTCAATAAGGACATTGCCAATTTGAGCGATTTTCTCGAAAGTCCCATCTGGTTTTGGTGCAAAACCAAAACCATCTCCGCCAATTACAACATTTGCATGTAAAATGCAATTATCGCCAATACTACAATCATGGTAAATTCTGACCCCAGGATAAAGCGTTATATTATTTCCGAGACGGACATTTTCGCCAATATAAACTTGGGGATAGATTTGACAATTGCTACCAATTTGAGCATTTTTTTCAATAACAGAAAAAGCACCTATGCTTGTGTTTTCTCCAATTTCAACACTAGCATCAACAGAGGCTTGTTCCGAAACACCTTTATTGGAAAGCTCTCGCTTTCCAAATGTTTTCAATAAAACGGCAACGCTTGCATAAACATCGCTTACCCGCAAAAGTGTTGCTTCGACTTTTTGACTTGGAACGAAATCATTGGATACCAACAAGATAGAAGCTTTTGTTGTGTATACATGAGTTTCATATTTGGGGTTGGCTAGAAAACAGATGGTACCTTCTGTACCTTCTTCTATTTTACTGGCAGCATGAACTTGGGCATCGGGATTTCCTTCGATGCTAGCGCCGAGTAATTGAGCTAATTTTTTGGCTGATATTTGCATGAGTGCAAAGGTAGAAAATTAATGCTAATTTTGATTTGAGATTTATGATTCTATATATTTGACCTATATTTGCTTTTTGAATAGACATTATTCTGAAAGAATTTAAAAAGGAGGCGGGTGGCTAGCTATACTGTTGCTAGCACAAGCGATGCGACCCGCCGAAATAGTGGGATTGGCGGCTCCGTCGCCAAGCTTTCTGTACGAAATTCTGTAGAATAATCTTTAATAATTGTAACAAAACAGGAATAAATTGGAAAATAAAATACGTATTGGAACCCGTGGTAGCAAATTGGCTTTGTGGCAAGCCAATTATACCAAACAATTGTTGACAGATATTGGAGTGGATTCGGAATTGATTATTATCAAAACGCAAGGAGATAAAATTCAGCATTTGGGTTTCGATAAATTGGAAGGAAAAGGGTTTTTTACTAAAGAAATAGAAGATGCGCTGCTTCGAGGCGATGTTGATATGGCCGTTCATTCGATGAAAGACATGCCTACCGAAGCCCCCGAAGGTTTGGTCATTAGTGCAGTGTCTTATAGAGCAAATCCTGCCGATTGTTTGCTGATAGACAAAAAGAAACTAGACACCAATAAAATTCTAAAATTGCCAGAAAATGCGCTTATAGGAACTTCTTCGGCACGCCGCAAGGCACAAATGCTTGATATTCGTCCTGATGTACAACTCAAAGATATTAGAGGGAATGTGCCTACTCGAATTGATAAACTAAGAGCGGGCGATTTTGATGCGATTTTATTGGCAGCAGCAGGAATAGAACGCTTGGAACTCGATATTTCTGATTTGGAATGTATAAATCTCAATCCTAGAGAATTTGTACCTGCTCCAGCACAAGGCGTATTGGCTTGGCAATGTTGTAAAGAAGATAGAGCTACTCGTAGAATTCTCCAAACATTACATCAAACAGAGGTTTCAGCTTGCACCAATGTAGAACGTAAGATTTTGCAATTATTGGAAGGAGGTTGTCACATGCCATTGGGGGCTTATTGTATGCAAGATGCACAAGGAAATTATCATGTTTGGGCGGCAAAAGCAGCAGAGTGGAATAGCCCTCTAAAACGGGTCAGACGCTCCTCTACAACAAAGCAAGGACTAGCCGAACAGGTTTTAAATGACCTGAAATAAAGAAAAAGGATGGAATCTATACATAATTGACAAATTTATTTTTATAAAAATAAATTTGTCATATAAGTTTAAAGAAAAAATTATATCTTTATTACCTAGAGTTTTTCCTTACATACATTACTATATTCTAACCATCAACACTATTATGTTCTTTTTTATCCCAAAAAAGAACTCCCCCAAAAAAGCATTAAAGCAAGTTTCCGAACTTGGATAACATTAAAATTTAATGCTATTGACTAAAAAAAACCAAAACGATTTATAAAAGAGAAATACTGTTTTACTCAGTATATCGCTTGTGGTTATAATTTAAACTCTAACTTAAATAAAAGTGAATCTTATGAAAAAAATCTACAAACAAAAAATAAATTTCCTGTTTTTCTTAATGTTGCTTTTTAGTAGCAGTGTATTTTCACAGCAATGTACTTATTTGAATACAGCAATCCTGGGAGGAGATGCAACGCCACCTACTTGTAATGGTGTTGCTTCAGGTACAGCTGCAGTAACCAATGGGGGTTTTGCTACTGTTTCGGTTACGAGTGGTACGGTTTATACGTTCAGTACTTGTACAAATTTCTCTTATGATACCCAACTAGATGTTTGGACTGCTGGAGGAGGAACATTTCTTGCAGGAAATGATGATTCGTGTGGTTTGCAATCTAGTGTAACTTGGACGGCAACTTTTACAGGTACGGTAGAAGTGCATGTTTCAGAATTTTTTTGTGACCAAAACCAAGCACAAACGGCTGCGAATATAGAAGTGACTTGTGATGCTCCTTCTACTTGTACTTCACCAGCAGCTACTTTCATCTCTTACGATTGTGCTACTAGTACTGTTGTTGTTGATGTAACTTCCTTAGGTACACCAAGTACAGGTTCATCAGGCTTTGTCTTTAATGTAGTAGATGCTTTAGGAACAGTATATTCTACTCTACCTATAACAGCACTTGGGAATTATTCTGTTGTATTACCTGATAATAATCAAATTTATGATATGATCATAACAGATGCACTAACAGGTGATTGTACGATAGGATTTTTTAATAGCGAGATTTTATATGGCGATTGTAGAACTGTGGGACCAGGATGTAATGATATAATTGCGGAAGGAGATGTAGAAAATGTTAACTCTACTGTTTGGACACAAGTATCAACAGATGCTGCTGGTACAGATACGGGTTTTGCTATTATAGATCCAGTCGACCCCTTGAACCCTAGTCTCGTTATAGCAGGGACGAATCTTGCTTGGTTTGGAGGATATGGGAATGATGCTATCGGTGTAGGACCTCCTTTTACTTGTCGTTTATCTCAGAGTGTAACAATACCTACGGGTTCAGTAGCTACTTTGTATTTTTGGGCATTCTCACCAGGGTATCAACCAGCAGATGTCTTTACTATAGACATAGATGGAACGCAATTAACTGCATTGGATGCCAATGGTGGTACAATTCCCAATAGTGCTGGTTTGAATTGGAGAGAATATAGTGTCGTGATTCCTGCTGGATTTTCAGATGGCTTAGCACATACCCTTTCTTTTCAATTGGTAGAGCAAGGTGTGGTTGCTGATGCAAATGGTAATTTTCAGACAAATTTATGGATAGACGAAATTATTTTAGAAGAATGTTCTAATCCTTGTGATTTGCCAGCGGGTTCTGCTGTATACAATTGTTCAACAGGAAATGTTGATGTAACACTCACTGCTTTGGGTAGCGGAAATCCTTATCAATGATTCTTTCTGGTTCTTCGGCTGCTTCGCAAACAATCACAGCGGGTCAAACAACGTACACCTTTACAGGAATTTCGGCAGGAACTTTATATACACTGACGGCTGATGATGGCATGGGATGTGTGACTACTTTATGGTCAGATACCCCCTTCTTGTCCTTGCGCTGCACCAACTGCAATGGCAAATTATGATTGTGCAGGAAATTATATTCAACTTTCAATGGTCACTCCTGGAGATGGTACTTATTCGGCAACGGTAGATGGTACAGGAACACCTCTAGCTATCAATTTTACAGGCTCGTCTTCTCCTTCCGCTTTTGCTGGATTGACTCTTGACCAAACCTATAATATTGTTTTTGATAATGGTGATCCTGCATGTACGACTACTATAGATTATATATATGGCGGATGCCGAACACCTGCTTCAGGATGTAACCGATAAACTGATAGATGGAGGTATAGAAGGTTCTGGATGGAATAGTAGACAAGTTGATGCGGTAGCAACCGTATCAACCGCTTCCGTTATTACGACTGAATTTCCACTAGCTGGAAGTAATTCAGCGGCACTCGGAAACTGGGGAGGTACAGGTGCTGGAAGTGGAGGACTTATAAAACAGCCATTTATGATGGTGTTCAAACTCAAAATATAGGAGACACTTATACGCTTTATTTTTGGATGAAATTTGATGTTTGTAATGCTGGAGATATAGTAGAAGTATTTAAATATGATGCGATAGCTAATGATTTTCAACCAAATGTTACATCGTCTTATACTGTTTTGAATACTTATGCAACAGGAGGAACGGCTTGTTCGGATGACAAATGGCTGGAATATACAGCGACTTTTACCGCAACACAAGCGACTTCTGGCTTTGGTGTTATGTTGACCGAAAATGGCTCAACTGTTTCTAGAGTATTTGTGGATGAATTCATGGTAGAAGAATGTGCACCTATCACTTGTCCTGCAGCTTACAATGGCTTGTCGGGTTCGCCTGTTGTTGG
>CANNZV010003992.1:27063-76742 GCA_947561585.1 Caprella mutica
ACAACGGCCAATCGACATCATCCTGGCGAAAGCGTGATTCGCTTTGTGTTTACCATTATTGCCATCTTGATCGTTGGTGCGCCCATTTGGCTGATTTTTATTTACCAAAGTATGTCTTTGGTGTTGACACAATTCAATCATTCCAATATTAAAATGCCCAAATGGTTGGACGATGCATTGGTATTGGTTTTTTGTACACCTAATATGCACCGAGTACATCATCATTATCGGCAACCCTATAGCGATACCAATTATGGCAATATTTTTTCTCTTTGGGATAGAATTTTCAACACTTATGTAATGGTTGATAACAGCAAATTGGTTTATGGTGTAGATACACATATAGATGATTCCGAAACTGAAAATATTGGATTTTTGCTCAAAATTCCTTTTCTTCCATATCGACCTCATATTAAATATACAGACGAAGAAAAGTTATAAATTTTAGCCATTTTACAAACCCTCCACCTTACCCAACAACCAAGTTTGATTGAAAATAGGAGCGGTAGATTCTATTTCTTTATTCAATTTTAAAAGCTCTTTTTGAAATCTTTCTTTGGAGAGAATAGCCTTTTGCATTTTCAATGCAAAAGTGCGTTTGGTAAATTTGAGCAGGTTGGAAAAACCCTTTTTTCGAACATCTGAAATTTCCTTATCTCGCTTGATGTATTGCCGAAAAGAATCTATCAAAGAATACAAAGCTTCTTCTTCTTCCAAGTCAAAATAAGTTCGGAGCAAGAGCGCTTTTACGCCTTGTATATAGCGACTATCTTTATACTCGACGGTCAACAACAAATCGAGTACTTGGTCGTAATCCCGAATCGCATAGGCATAAGATGCCATGTTAAATCGATAAGCATTTTCTCGTTTCGAGGGTTCGATGTTGTCTTTATACTGCTCGATAAACCAATGCACCCAATCATTTTCGTGGAGTCGAGTTCCTACGGTTACGATGTTTTTATAATGCCATTCGGAGAGATAACCTTTCTCCAACAACAAGTCTTTTTCCAATTGCAATTGATATAAATTGAAGTAAGCTTTCAGGAAAGGAGTATTGCCTCGATTGAAAGCTTGTATCGAAAAAGACTGTAAATAATTATAGATTCCATGCAATTCTTCCTTTGAAAAAAGAGCTTCGTTTTCTTCCAAAATAGGAAGCAAATCAAAATAAAATTGAGGCTCGTTTTGCACGAGCATTTGATAGATTCGATAGTAAATCGTAATGGCAGGAATAGCCGCATATTTTACCTCATTTTGTTCGACCTCTAGCACGACTGCATCCAACAAACTAGTCGAATAATCGACTTTCAAAATCTTACTTCTGACCAGCATTTCGCAAGCATCTCGTAGTTTTTGAGCCAAATAAAAATAATCCAAATTGTCTTGTTTGGATTGTATTCTCAAGTCTTTTTGATGGCGAGACAATTGCTCAAAATAGGCATCGGATTCTTCGGCTGCAATGAACTTCAAATGATAAAAAGCACTGTCCTGAAAAGGCGCTTTCTCCAACTGTATTTCTACGTTTTTTAGTACCCGTTCGTAGTGCAAATATTGCCCTTTTTTACGCAAATGTTGCAGTAAAAAAACTTTAGAGAGTCCGTCTTTTTCCTTAAACTGCTCTTGTGTCAAAAATTGTTCTAAGAGACGCAAGGTGTACGTAAAAATAAGCGAAAGTTGTGCTTGGTCAAATTTTTTCCTTGGATAAACCTGCTTGAAAATACGAGTTCTATCACACGTTTTTTTATTGGATTTGGGATAAACCTGATGAATATAAGCCACCAATTTCTGAACATCTTCATGCTTATTGAAATAGGGAGAATGTGCAAATTCGTAAAAACGAGTCATCTCTTTGCGAGAAAATTGTTGGAATAAATGGATTAAGCGACTATTTAGCATCAATAAATATACATTTTTTAAATAAAAAAGTCAATTTTTATAATTTTTTAAATCATTTTAAAAACTTGATAATCAATTAATTATGTAAAGTTGTTTTTTATTTATCGCTTCATTTTTTTCAATAAAACTTTAATTCTGTATTTTTTTTAAGATTGGATTAGTGGCATTTTTGTAATGTAGTCAAGAACAAGACTGCTTTATTCCCAAACTATCACCTAATAATATTTGATTATGAACAGAATAATAAGCCTTCTTTTAATTTCAATTTTTGCATGCCTTTCGGCATTTAGCCAACCTACAGACTGTGACGATGTGACCCTATATGAATTTGGTGCATTTGGCTGTTCAGATGTGGGGGTGTATGATTTGAATTTTTTATTATTAGAAAATGAATTTCCAACAGATTTGGTAGATATTTATGTCAATGGGGAATTACTTTATGAGGATTATTTTTATGCAAACTTTGATTACGAACCGATTTCCATCACTAATTCTAATCAAGATGCGGATTTGATTGCCTTTTGTGCGACGGACGGTTCTTGTTGTGTCGATACCTTATTGCAAGCCCCTAATTGTGATTGTAATGTGTTCAATGAAATTATTTTGACAGAGACTATTTGTGAACCCGAAGGGCAGTATTATGTAATTGATTTGGATTATATCGAAAACGGGAGTGAATCTTTTAACCTGTCCATTGGTAGTCAAACCCAATTGACACAAAGTTTCAAATATGATTACACCGATTTACCGATTACTGTTGGTCCCGTAGAACCATATTTGTTTAATAACCACATCAGTATTGGTATACAAGATGAAGTTGGTCTATGTTCTATTTTCCGAAATTTCGACTATGCCTTGTGCGAAACATCTGAGGAGTGTACGATTTTAAATGTCGTTCCGATGTCTCCATTCTGCAATGGAGAAACCTTTAATATTAATATCTCGGTTTCTCAGCTAAATGAAGGAACAGAATGGTATACGGTCTTGGTAAATGGGGAAGATTTTGGAGACTATTCGTATTTTAATACCCTTTCTTTGATTGGGCCTCTGCCTGCCGATGGTGAAACGGGTTTTGAAATAGAAGTCATCGATAATCAGTTTCCTGAGTGTACAAACTCTGTTTATTTGCCACCTGTTTCTTGTCCTTTGGACAATTGTTTTATTACGCAGTTTGTTGCGGATGCAGGTGCGTGTAATGCCAATGGTGAATTTATGGTGACACTAGATCTAAATTCTTTTAATCCATCAAGTAGTGGCTTTTCTGTTGTCGGAAATGGAACAAACTATGGAACGTTTGCCTACACTGATTTACCAGTACAAGTTGGGCCATTGCTAGGCGACGGAACGACTGTTTATGAATTTGTTGCTACAGATGGAGAAAATGAGGCTTGTACGAATTGGACAACGATTCAGCCTGTCCAATGTGGAGAAATGGCTGCGTGTTCAATTATTGATTTATGGGTTGAAGATTTAGGTTGTAATGAAGATGGAACTTATGATGCGAAGCTCAGTTTTGACACGACTAATCCAACAAACGAGTATTTTGACCTTTGGGTCAATAATGAATTTCACGGATTTTATTTATTATCGGATTTACCTTTGACTTTAGAAAATATCACACCTAGAGAAAATTCAGCCGAAGACATCGTTCGAGTTTGTATCAATGATAATCCAGATTGTTGTTTGGTATTTGAATATATGCCGCCTGATTGTGGGGATAGTGATGCTTGTGGAGTGGATATAGAATGGTACGAAATCCAACCTTGTGATGCGAATGGCGAGTTCTATATCCAACTAGCAGTTAGCCCAGCTAATGATACTCAAACGAGTTTTATGGTATTGGGGAATGGGAATGAATATGGTACCTTCGATTACGGTTCTAGTTTTGTGACGGTTGGGCCTTTACCACAAGGTTTTGTATTAGAATTTGTGGCAGTAGATGTATCTGACGATACCTGTCAAGCAGTAGTAGAAATAGAAGCTGTGGAATGTGATGCTTCGGACGCTTGTGCATTCAATGTAGAAATCGACCAACAATCTTGTTCAGCATATACCCTTTTTACCCCAGGAGAAGAACCGCTTGACTGGTATGTGAATGATGAATTTCAACTCACTGGTCTTGGATATGATTTTACCGCCACTAATTCTGGCACTTATGAAATCTGTGTAGTTAATGAAGGCTGCCCACCAGAAACAAATTTTTGTGAAACTTTTGTTATCACGGAAGACTGTTTTGGCGATTGCGCAGTGGGTATTACAATCAACGAAATTGACTGCGACACTTATGAAATATCAGAATCCAGTGGACAACAAGTTTCTTGGTTCATTAATGATGAATTTGTCTCTTTCTTTCATGGCCATGACTTTGATCCAACAGAAGCAGGTACTTATGAAATCTGCGCTGGTATCGAAACGCCAGATTGTCCACAAGGCGTTTTCGTTTGTGAAACAATTGTTATCACGGAAGATTGTTTTGAGGATGATTGTGCATTCATTGTAGAAATCAATCAACAATCTTGTTCAGCATATACCCTTTTTACCCCAGGGGAAGAACAACTTGACTGGTATTTAAATGATGAATTTCAACTCACTGGTCTTGGATATGATTTTACCGCCACTAATTCTGGCACTTATGAAATCTGTGTAGTTAATGAAGGCTGCCCACCAGAAACAAATTTTTGTGAAACTTTTGTTATCACGGAAGACTGTTTTGGCGATTGCGCAGTGGGTATTACAATCAACGAAATTGACTGCGACACTTATGAAATATCAGAATCCAGTGGACAACAAGTTTCTTGGTACATTAATGATGAATTTGTCAGCTTCTTTCATGGCCATGACTTTGATCCAACAGAAGCAGGTACTTATGAAATCTGCGCTGGTATCGAAACGCCAGATTGTCCACAAGGCGTTTTCGTTTGTGAAACAATTGTTATCACTGAAGACTGTTTTGAAGATGCTTGTGCATTCATTGTAGAAATCGACCAACAATCTTGTTCAGCATATACCCTTTTTACCCCAGGAGAAGAACCGCTTGACTGGTATGTGAATGATGAATTTCAACTCACTGGTCTTGGATATGATTTTACCGCCACTAATTCTGGCACTTATGAAATCTGTGTTGTGAATGAAGGCTGCCCACCAGAAACAAATTTTTGCGAAACTTTTGTTATCACGGAAGATTGTTTTGAGGATGATTGTGCATTGAACAATCTCATGATAGAACATAGCCCTTGCGAAAATGGAACGTACAACCTTACGATAGTTGATTTGGAAGCCACCAATCCAAGCAATGATTATTTTGACGTTTGGATAAATGGCGAAAACGAAGGCTTTTATTTATGGACAGATTTGCCCGTCAACATTGAGGACATCGTTCCTCGTCCCAATTCCGATTTTGATATTATCGAAATTTGTGTCAATGATGTCCCCAATTGTTGTATCGCAATGGAATACCTCAAAGAAGAGTGCGCCAATGTCATTGGCGATGTTTGGCCAGGCGATGTCAATTACGACAATATTGCCAATAATATGGATTTGCTTTATATCGGTTTGGCACATGGTTCTACAGGCCCCGAACGAAAGCAATCCAATTTGGAATGGTTTGAAATGCCCGCCGAAAATTGGGACAATGCATTTGCCAATGCGACCAATTTCAAACATGCCGATTGCGACGGAAATGGAATCGTAGAAGACCAAGATGCCATAGCTATTGACGAAAATTACAATCTAACACATGGCGAAGTTGAAAATTTTGTAGAAATAGAAGGGACACCAAACGACCCGCCTTTTTATTTGGAATTGCCCGATGCTTCGCAATTTGTACAAGGCGAAACCATTGTCATTCCAATAATGTTAGGCTCTGTGGATATTCCAGTAGAAGATATTTATGGTTTGGCATTTACGATTCAGTTCCCTGAAAATCTATTTTCCAATGCAGTCGAGATTTCCTTCAACCAAACTTGGTTGGGCGATGTGAATACCGATTTGATGACTGTCAACAGATGGTTTGTAGAAGAAGGCATTGCAGAGGTAGC
Organism: Caprella mutica; assembly: GCA_947561585.1. Lineage (NCBI taxonomy): Eukaryota > Metazoa > Arthropoda > Malacostraca > Amphipoda > Caprellidae > Caprella > Caprella mutica. The sequence continues at coordinate 32,997 of CANNZV010003992.1, forward strand.
GATTACGCGTAAAGACCAAGCGAATATTGGAGGAAATGGAATATTGGGCTATGTGATTGGAATTATCGACGATGTTGCGGGCTTAACGGAAGTAGAAATGGAGCTTATCAATGTCAAAGCCATTGACTCCGATGAAAATGATGTACCTTTATTCAATGAGTCCTCAAGTGTAGATTTATCAACGAGTATTCCTTTGTTGGATATTCAAAATCAATTGAAATTATTCCCGAATCCAACAAGTGAGAATTTATTTGTACAAAGCGATAATGATAGTCCGATACAAAGAATTCGAGTCCTTAATTTACTAGGACAGGAGATGAAAAATATTTCTGTAAAAGGAAACGAAATAGAAATAAATGTTGTGGATTTGACTTCGGGTATTTACATCCTAGAAGTGAATTACGACAAGGGAAAAGCTTTTGTGAAATTTGAAGTGATAAGACAATAAATGAAAAATAAAAGGCTTTTGGCAGTCGAGTTGAAATAAAAAATCTCGGCTGCCAACTAAATTTTTAAAAATTCTGCTTTATTCACAACGAACGCTCAAAATATAATCAACTAAAGACTCGACTTGCTTTTTCGATAGCGAAAAAGCAAGTTCAGGTTTTTGACGCAATTGTTGTTCATACAATATAAAATTATCCACTTGTTGCAATTGCGTAGCTTTCTCCAAACCCGCAATCATTTTAGACAAAGTCGGATGTTCCGTAGTTACATCAGCCAACAAACTGAAAAGACATTCCTTTTCCTGAATAATATGAATCTCATCCGAATCCGAAATATATTGCATCGTTTCGGCGTGCGTTATTTCATGTTGCCAAACAGCATTGCAACAAGCATAAGATTTCCAAGCGGGATTTCCCAGCAAAATCAAAACGCCAAGACCATCTTCCGTTTTTTTAATCAAATATTCTGGATTAAATTCCCACTCAGCATACATCTTTCCATTTGCTTTCAGAATGGAAAGCATCGATTCTTGAATTTGAGGGTTGTTTCTATTCAAAATATGCGCCATCAAAATATGTTTGGCAGCATCTTCAAGCCTTTTTTCTAATAATAAATTTTGAGCCAATAATTGGTAAATAGAAGCATCGTTTGGATTATGATACAATATTTTTTTATAAATAAAAATAGCTTCTTGATAGGCTCCCATTTCTTCATACATACTTGCAAAATCCAATTGTAACTCTTGGTGATTGGCTTGAATAGCCAAAGCTTTTTGATAATTTTTCCGCGCTTTTGGGTAATTTTTAATATTTCTTGCTTTTTTGGCTAAAATATGATACTTTCTTGCTTTTCTGTCAGTCAAAACAATAGTACTAGAAGATTGAATACTTTTTATAATCGGATAATCGGCTTTATATACAAAAGAGGAAGTAGAGTCGATGGTATATTGAGTAGTAGATTTTTTCATTAATTGCTCAAATTCATCTAGACTATGTAGAAATTGAGCATTAAGCGAAACATCTGAACTCCAAAAAGCGATTAAAAAGAGCAAAGCTTTTTTTAGCATAAAAAAATAGGAACAGTTATTACAAAGCATGGGATATTATTTTATATTGATTACACGCAAATTTTATGCAAAAATTGTTCTAAGACAGGCAGAAGAATGAAAACTTCAAATTCAAATGAAAAGTTCAAACTCAAAAAGGTCAACATCTAGTATTTAAATTTGAATCTTGCACTTGGACTTGAAAAAAGGTCAACATCTAGTATTTAAATTTGAATCTTGCACTTGGACTTGAAAAAAGGTCAACATCTAGTATTTGAATTTGAATCTTGCACTTGGACTTGAAAAAAGGTCAACATCTAGTATTTAAATTTGAATCTTGCACTTGGACTTGAAAAAAGGTCAACATCTAGTATTTAAATTTGAATCTTGCACTTGGACTTGAAAAAAGGTCAACATCTAGTATTTGAATTTGAATCTTGCACTTGGACTTAAAAAAAAGATTTTATTTTTCATTTAAACAATATATAATTATGGCAGATATTATGGACCTAATCAAAGGTCAAATGTCAGAAGGTTTGTTGGATCAATTAACGCAACAAATTGGAGCTTCTAACCGTCAGCAAACAGCGCAAGCTACAGAAGGCATTATTGAAGTATTAATGGGGCAACTCGCTAAAAACGCTCAAAATCAAGATGGTGCAAGCGCATTAGCAAATGCATTGGATAAAGATCATGATGGTAGTATTTTTGATGATGTAGCAGGCTACTTAGGTGGTCAAAAGCAAGCTCAAAATAATCGTATGACCAATGGTGCTGGTATCTTAAAACATATTCTTGGAGGTTCTCAAGGAAATGTAGTCGATATGATTAGCAAAATGAGTGGTTTACAACAAGGACAATCAGGTAATCTGATGGCAACACTTGCACCATTAGTTTTGGGTGCATTGGGTAAAACCAAAAGAAACAATAACCTTGATGCAAGTGGATTAGGCGGTATCTTGGGGAATATCCTACAAGGTCAACGCCAACAGCGCAAAAAAAATCCTGCAATGTCTCTATTAACCAATTTCCTCGACAAAGATGGAGATGGCAATATTATGGACGATGTAGCAGGAATGCTCGGAAACTTCTTGAAAAAGAAACGATAGTCTAGTATGACGTAGACGAAAGTTCAAGTACAAGTTTTAAGTTCAAAACGCCTTTAATGTAAACATTTTGCACTTGAAACTTGCACTTGTACTTAAAAAATGTCAACGTCTAGTTTTGCACTTGAAACTTGCACTTGTACTTAAAAAATGTCAACGTCTAGTTTTGCACTTGAAACTTGCACTTGTACTTAAAAAATGTCAACGTCTAGTTTTGCACTTGAAACTTGCACTTGTACTTAAAAAATGTCAACGTCTAGTTTTGCACATAAAACTTGCTTTTTTCTCAATTATAGCCTTGCGCTTGCAAGTGAAACAACTCCGCATACTTTCCATTTTGCGCCAGGAGCGATTCATGCGAACCCAATTCCAGAAGCTGTCCATTTTCTAAAAATAAAATTCTATCCGCCATCCGAACCGTAGAAAAACGGTGAGAAATGAGTACAGCCGATTTTCCTTCAATCAATTCCGAAAAACGTTGAAAAACTTCGTGTTCTGCCCGAGCATCGAGAGCAGAAGTAGGTTCATCCAAAATAAGTAATTGTGCATCTCGCATATACGCACGAGCAAGAGCAATTTTTTGCCACTGACCGCCCGAAAGCTCCACGCCATTAGCAAAGCGTTTGCCCAAAACCTGTTCATATTGCCCTGGAAGCGGTTCGATAACCGTATCTGCTAGACTTTTGACCGCAGCCGTTTTGATACTCGGAATGTCTTTTTCCAAATCTATTTTTCCAATAGCAATATTTTCAGAAGCCTTCATTTGAAAACGGATATAATCCTGAAAAATAATGCCCGTTGCTTCTCGCAAATCTCTTAGACTATACTTTCGAATATCAATGCCATCCAACAAAATTCGACCTTCAGTCGGTTCATACAAGCGAGCCAATAATTTAACTAAAGTCGTTTTTCCTGCACCATTTTCACCGACCAAAGCCAGTTTTTCGCCCGCTTGCAAGTGAAAAGATAAATTTCGAATGGCCCATTTTTCGGTATTGATATATTTGAAACTAACATTTTCGAAAGTAAATCCCTTTTGTATCTTTTTGGGAAAAGGAAGCGATTTTGTATTGGAAACTATAGTTGGTTCAATAGCAAAAAAGTCAAACAAATCCTGTAAATACAAAGATCCTTCGGCAATCTTGGAAAAGCGATTCATAATCCCTTGCATCATATTTCGCATACGATTGAAAGAACCCGCCAAAAAAGTGAGCATACCAACGGTAATTGCTCCGCTTACCGTTTGCAGAATAATAAAAACATAAGCACCATAATAAGAAACCGTTCCAATCAAAGACAAAGCCGTTCCCCACCAAGCTCGTTTGACCGCAATTTTTTTGTTTTCATGATAATATTTATCCGAAATAACTTCAAAACGATCGGCTAAGAAATCAGCCAAATTGAAAATTTTGACTTCCTTCGCTGTTTCATCGCTCGCTCCGATATAGCGCAAATAGTCCAATTCTCGACGCTCAGGAGTCCAAGAACGAGTCAAAGAATAACTTTGGTGGTTGAAACGGACTTCGCCCATAAAGGCAGGAAGTATCGCAAAAAATAAAATCACAATCAACCAAGGATTGAAAACCAACAAACCTGCTCCCAAAAACAAAACCGTAATAATATCTTGTAATTGACTGAGGGTTTGCGACATTAGGACGGTACGTCCTGTGGTCTGCCGTCTGGCTCGTTCGAGTTTATCATAAAAATCAGGATTTTCAAATTGATATAAATCCAAACGAGCAGAATGTTGAATGAGTTGTACCGAAGTCTTATTAGAAAATAAATCACCTAATAAACTATCTAAAAGCGTAATCATTCGACTCGTCAAATCGGAGAGAACCGCTAAAATTAATTCAAAACCGAGCATCAACCAAAGATAACTCATATCTTTGTCCACAGCATCAATCAGACGAAGTACTTCGTCAATGATTTCTTTGCCAATGTAAAGCATTGCGAGCGGAAAAACCGATTTTAGCAAACGCATAAGTAGATTGCCAATAGCCATCGACTTACTCGTTTCCCAAATCATCTGGAAAAAACGAGGTAAATTTTTTAATGCCAAAAATTGGTCTTTTATCCCTTTTTCTTTCTTCATATATAGGTAGAACGTTTGAATGTTTTTTTGGTTCTAAGGGCTTGCGCAGAAATAACCGCTACAAATTTAGGCTAGGATTTTTGTTTTCAGACAAGGCGTTAAAATAGGAGTTTAACTGGTTAAATGACTATTTTGACAACGATGTATGAAAGCAAAAAGACAGCATAAAATGGAGTGTTTATTTTTACGCAAGCCCTTAGCAGGGTAGTAAACTGGACACTCTTTGGTTTTATTATAAATAATTATTTGATTTAGTTTACCTTCTAAATTTGAACTGAAAAGTGTCTTGTTTACTTTTGAACAACAAAATTAAAATATTAGTACAATATTATGGCAAAAGTCATGGAGGAGTTGAACCATTTAGTAGAGCTATTAAAAATAGAAAAAAGAGAAGATTTCGAGCAGTTCAAGCGACAGCTTCAAAACCTTTCTTTGCAAGAGCGCAAAGAAAAAGGCTATACTTGGTATCCTTTGGAAGTGGTCAAAACAGGTTATACGTACGGTGAAAGAGCTTTTGTTACGGTTCGGAAAACAACGGAAAGTAGGTCGCATAGATTTCGAGCAGGAAAAATTGTGCGTTTGTTTACCCAATTGGATGGTGTTGTTCAGAAAGAACGAAATGGCATCATTAAGTTTGTCAATCGGGACAAAATGCAAATCGTCCTGAATGCCAAAGATCAACCCGATTGGATCAATAAAGGGATGATCGGAGTCGATTTGATGTTTGATGAACGGACTTATCTCGAAATGGAAAAAGCACTAGCTGCGGTTATTGCAGCAAGTGGCGATCGCTTGGCAGAACTGCGTTCCATTTTGCTTGGAAAAACGCCTCCCAAAATTCGACCTATCGATAATCCTATCGAAATTTCACATCTCAATGCCTCGCAAAATAAAGCCGTCAATCAGGTTTTGGCAGCACAAGACGTATGCATCATACACGGTCCTCCTGGTACAGGAAAAACGACTACCTTGACTTATGCCATCAAATTATTGACCCAAAAAGAGAGCTGCGTTTTGGTAACAGCTCCTAGCAATACTGCCGTCGATTTATTGACAGAACGATTGGCTGCAAAAGATTTGACGGTCGTTCGAGTGGGAAATATCTCTCGAGTCGATGAGTCTATTATGCGGCATACACTCGATATGCGATTGGCAAGCCATCCAGAGAGTAAAACCATTAAAAAAGTAAAAATACAAGCAGCCGAAGCTCGTCGAAATGCCAAGAAATTCAAGCGGAGTTTTGGACACAAAGAACGACAAGAACGCAACGAGTACTACAAAGAAGCCAAGGATTTGGCAGCTTGGGCCAATCAATTGGAAGAGCGATTGATTGAGCAAATTCTGAATTCAGCGCACGTCATTACTTGTACTTTGGTGGGTTCTTCCAATCGAGTATTGGAAAAGATGAACTTCAAAACAGTCGTCATAGACGAAGCGGCCCAAGCACTCGAACCTGCCACTTGGATTCCTATTTCGAGAGCTTCAAAAGTCGTCCTTACAGGCGATCCTTTTCAGTTGCCTCCTACGGTCAAATCCAATGAAGCACAACGAAAAGGCTTCCATATTACCTTGCTCGAAAAATGTATTCAACGCTTTGAGGAAGTAAACTTGCTCAATGTTCAATATCGGATGCATGAGGCAATTATGGGTTTTTCCAACCAACAGTTTTATGAGAATAAACTAAAAGCGCATGAATCGGTAAAAGAAGAACGCTTGTTGTTTGATGAAAATGCACCAATTGTGTTTGTAGATACGGCAGGTTGTGGTTTCGAGGAAAAGACGAACAAGCAATTGAGAAGTCGTTTCAATGCCGGAGAATACAATATTTTACGAGAGCATTTGTACAAACTCAAAGAACGATTTGGGGACGTAGAATTACCGAGTGTCGCACTTATTTCCCCTTATCGGGAACAAGTACTTTATATCAGAAGAGAATTATCGGAAGATGAAAACTTATCTGAATTACCCATAACAGTTGATACGATTGATGGATTTCAAGGACAAGAAAGAGACATTATTTACATATCTTTAGTCCGTTCCAACGGAAAAAGCGAAATTGGCTTTCTAAAAGATTATCGCCGTATGAATGTCGCCATCACAAGAGCCAAGAAAAAATTGGTTGTCATCGGAGACAGCGCCACCATCGGAAATGACCCATTTTATGGGAATTTTTTGGACTATTGCGAAAAAAGTGGAACTTATCAAAGTGCTTGGGAATATATGCAGTAGTTTTTTGCTTCGCAAACCTACTGCATATATTCCCAGGCGTGTTCACGTTCTGTGTATCTACGTGTTCACGTTCATACTAAACGTAGACACGTAGATACACAGGACGTGAACACTTAATTTTTTGCAAAAAAATTATAAAAATGAAAATTCTAGTTATTGGAGGAGGAAATATGGGATTGACTTATGCACAAAGTTTTTTGCGATCCAAAATCACAGTCAAAGAAGACATGATGATATTGGAGAAATCTCCCAAAAAAGCCGAAGAATTGGCGAAAAAAGACATCGGCACGGTTTACGGCGTACCCGATGAATGTATTGGCAAAGCCGACATTATCATCTTGGCGGTCAAGCCACAGGATACAGGTAAATTGTTTGAAAGTTTAAGACCCTTTGTAGACCCACAACAAGTATTTTTGAGCATTATGGCAGGTGTGAAAATGGAAACGATAGCAGAAGGCTTACAAGCCAAAAAAGTAATCCGAGCCATGCCCAATTTGCCTGCCCAAATAGGAATGGGAATGACGGCATTTACCTCTTCTGATGAGGTCACTCGTATCGAATTGGTGATGGTACAAAACCTATTGAATACCACAGGAAAAACGATTTATGTCGAGAAGGAATCGGCTATAGATGCAGCAACGGCAATTTCGGGAAGTGGACCAGCGTATGTTTTCTATTTTATGGATGCCATGATAAAAGCAGCCCGTGATATGGGATTCTCCAATTCCGAAGCAGAATTATTGGTGAGCCAAACGTTCAAAGGAGCAGTCGATTTGTATAATAAAAACAATTTCTCTTGCGAAGAATGGATTCAAAAAGTAGCCTCCAAAGGCGGAACAACCGAAGCAGCCCTCCAATCTTACATAGACAACAAAGTACACGACGACATCAAAGCAGGTGCAGATGCTGCCCTCCATCGAGCGATAGAATTGGGGAAGAAGTAGCCTATTGTTCTTCATTTTAGGAATAGGAAAATCATGGTTTTCTTGCAAAAAAACGTATCTTGTTTTCTGACTAAACAAGTATTCTTTTTTTAAATTAGTTCCATGAAAACAATAAGGGTTTATTTAATCTTTCTCCTCTTAGGAATTTCCTTTACACAAGCGCAATCGCAAGCACAAGAATTTAGTCCAGTCGGACATCTTTCTATTGGTGACTTTGAAGGACATCGCTATTTCTTATCGAATGAAACATTGACCTATTCTGAGGCTCAACAACGTGCTGCTGCGGTAGGCGGTTATTTGCTTTCCATAAATTCCGAAGAGGAAAATCAATTTTTAGAAAATGTACTCTCTGTTGATTTATGGTTGGGTTTCGATGTCGCAAATGGTTCTTGGGAAGATGGCAGCCCAATGAGCTATATCAATTTTGATGGTATTGTAAGCCCTCCTTTTTTATTCAATGCAGAAACAGGGCGTTGGGTAGAGGCGGACAGTATGGTGGCGAGATTTGTTATTGAGTATCCAATAGAAATAGTGGACAATATTGCAGAATGTAGCCAACTTCTTGGAGCAGGAAAGGTGCTTTGTTCGGAGCATTTGGAAGATGGAACAGCACAAGTCTATACCAGAACGGATGATTTTCAATTGACTCGTCATATTTACGATGAACAAGGTCTTTTGGTTTCCTCTCATCCAGAAGGATTGTGGGTCAATGAAGGTATTTATGTCAATGAAAATGAAATATACCGACAAGAAAGCGATAGTTCTATCACGTGGACTAAAACAATTCCTCAAGCTATTTTTGATGAATATCCCAATATTACACATGCCGAACAACTGCCCGATGGGAGTTTTATTTTGGCAGGGGTCCAGATTTACTCTAATATAAACAGTAGTACTTCTATCAGTAAAGACTCTTTAGTTGTCCTAAAGACGGATTCTTTGTTCAATATCGAAAAAGAAATTTCTTTATTTCAGCAATGTGTAGGAAATTATATTGCACAATATCTGGATAGAGATATTCCATATACTATTAACCTTGATTCAGATTCTACCTTTACTTTGTTATACAATTCCTTTGACCCCGTTCCATCTTTATCGCAAACTAGTATATATAAAAGAGTTAAGTTCGATTTTGATCTAGAAGTGTTGAGCAATTCTTCTAATTATGGAAGGTCCGTTACTGGCTATTTATCAACGCCTTGTGGAGAAAATATTTTAACAATAAGAGAATCTTACAGTTCTGCTATGGGCAATGGTCAGGATAAAAGTATATCTAAATGGAATGATATGGAATCGGGATCTGTGATCCAAACCAGAGAAGGAACAAGTCATTTCGGTTGGGCTTCTTATGGAGCTTCTAGTGGTAGATTCTCTTCTACAAAAGGGCAAAGCTTTTCGACAGATTATTATCTGAACAATGACCCTGATGTTCCAGCACCACTATCTTTAGAAATTGCAACAAATGGAGGCTCTATTAAAACACCTTTTATACGATATCAGTATATAGAAGTGGTCAATGATATTGCTATCATTTTTTATTCTCAAAATTGGCAAACGTGGAGTTTTTCCTCTTCCTGCACTACATTGGCAGGATGTCCTTTTAATATAAGCTATGAAACCAATTGCAATGATAATGGAACGCCAAGCACAAGGGAAGACGATTATAGCTATGTAACGTTGACTGTTGATGGCTCAGCAGAAATATGGGAACTTTCGGATGGCATTATGAATTATTCAGGACTAAATAATGTGCCCACAACTATTGGCACATACAATTATAATCCAGATGAAAGTCAAATATTACAATTTGTAGATGAAGAAGAACAACTTTGTGACCTGTTAGAAATAGATATAGCTGCTTGTTCGGATTCTTTACCAGATTTGATGGTTCAAAATGTACAACTAATAGCAGATAGTCTCATAATACCAGGAGATACCGTTTGGGTTAGTTTTGATATTAAAAATGTAGGATATACGGAGAGTACCGATAAATTTAGATTGCACTACCAATTTCCAGAAATAAATGCACTTAATACAATTGTTTTTTCAGAATTCATTGCAGAAATAACAGACCATTTTGAAGTAGGGGAAGAGAAACATTATGAGTATCCTATTATTTTAGAAACGACACATGAATACGATTCTTCTGAACGATACATTCAAATAAAAATAGATTATTGGAATTGGATAGAAGAGTTGAATGAAGAAAATAATATATCAAATTCAAATGAAACGACTATAGTATTATCACCTGCTGATTTTAATATTGATTTTGGCTTTTCAAAAATTGACCTGCCCAATGGTTATATCCATAAACAAGGACATGATATTGATTTTACGGTTTATCCGCTAAATATTGAAAGTAATCCTTTCTCTTATTTCTCCTCTATGGGGATTGCGCTAAGCAAAGAGACTGAAATCAATTTTTCTAACCTTTCTAATGAAATTCCACTTCAATTACCTGGTAATTCAGATAGTTTGATCATTGAAGAATCTATTTCTATTCCTGAAAATTTGCCTGTAGGTAATTATTATTTAATCGTAAGTATCGACCCTTTTGACCAAGAGGCAGAAATCAGCGAAACAAATAATACAATCCGAATTCCGATAAAAGTTGTAGATAAAGATATTACTATTATTAATGAGACTGTTTTTAGTATAGATAGTCTACATCAAGATGCGGTTGTGGAATTTAGCATTTCCCCAAATCCTGCACAAGATGAATTAACGGTATTCTTAGAATCCAAATCCAGCACAACATCAAAAATCAAGATTTTTGATGCAAGCCATTCTTTGATTTCAGAACAAATTATTAATTTAAACAAAGGACATAATGAAATTCCTATTAATCTCGTTAAATTAAAAACAGGGATATATTTTCTGACAACAGAAAATATAGGTTCACAAGCGATTGCAAAAAAGTTTATTAAATTATAAGGAATAAAAAATTTAAAACATGAAAAAATTACTCGTATTATTTCTAGCTATTGCAGCATTTTTATTTAAACACTTATCTTCTCATCCGCTCGCTTCGCTTTTTCCCAAACTACGGACTGATTGCCCTTCATGTAGCGGAAAAATCCTTTGAATACAGAATAATTCATGACACAAAAATAGTAGGGAATAAACAAAATCTTGATTTTGGTTTCTCTATTTCTTACCAAATACCCCAAGAAAGATAAAACATAAAAAGCAATTTGCCCACCTAGAAAAGCATCATAAAACCAAGTACTCGTATTTACCGAAAGGTAAATATTGGTAAAAAAGAGTAAAACCATTGCGATAGGAGTGAGCGTCCAACGCAAAATTCGATGCGAAACAAATTGGAAAGTCAAAATGCCATATTTGAAAATATTATAGAGCGGATACAAACGCACACTCGCTTGGATGCCTCCTGCCGAAATCCGCACTTTACGCTTCAATTCTTCTTCAACCGATGCCGAAGCACTTTCTACTGCATAGGCATCAGGCTCGTATTTTATGGTATAACCATTTTTGACAATAGTCATGGTCATCACAAAATCTTCGATAAGCGTATCTTCCAAAACAGGTTGGTATAAGTCGGTACGGATAGAAAACAATTCACCCGCAGCACCAACAGCCGAATACAGTTCTGAATCCCATTTTTTGAGGGTCGATTCATATTTCCAATACATACCTTCGCCTGCTGAATTGGCAGCATCTTTTTCGCCCATCGAAATGCGTTTTTCTCCTGCAACCGCACCTACTTTTGGGTCATTATAGTGCCGAACAATGTTTTTGATTGCTTGAGCATTAACAGTTGTATTAGCATCGGTAAAAATAGTGACAGGCGTTTTTACGTATGCCATAATGCGTTCGACCGCTGCAATTTTGCCTCGGCGCTCCTCTTTATGATGTAAGCTCCATTGGACGTCACTGGCAAATGGAAAGTTTTTTATTCGTTCAGGGGTCGAATCGTTAGACCCATCGGTAACAAAAAGAAAGTGAATTTTATCTTTTGGATAATCGAAAGCCAAACCATTTTCAATCTTTTCTTCAATCCAACCTTCTTCATTGTAAGCCGCAACAACATAAGTTACATCAGGTAAAGGAAGAGAGTTATCAAAAGCAGGATTTTTTTTAAATATTCGCTTTATGTTTAATAACATCCACAATACAAGCCCATATCCGATATAGGTATAAAAAAAAAGGAAAAAACTAATCCAAAATAGCGTTAATAGTGTGACCATTCTTGTTTATTATAGTCTATAAAAATGTAAATTAGAGGGACAATATAGGTTTTTTACGATTAACTTGCATATATTTAGATATATTCATTATATATATTATAATTTTGATGCGTTTGATGGTTTTTTTGTTAAAAAAAGCTTTTTTAATGTAAATCTTTCGTTAAAGATTAGAATAAACTTTACTTTTACATCTAAATAGTAGTATTATTGTTATAGTTTCTAAAAAATAATTTTCACATCAACAACTGTAACCTCGTACAAATAAACACGTAATAAACCATAAAGAAGTAAATGTAAATTGTGATAAGCAGAGCCGATTTACATAATAATGAGCACTTTGAAATCCGTCCCATAAACCTCCCGATTTAATTTTTTTTTAACATCCCCTTATTGTAGACTTCTTAGAATTTAATTTCTTATAGATTTGTATATTACCAAAAAGGTAGGTATTAAGAATTAAAATAAGACGTCTTCCTCAGTTGTCACACTTAATATTGTTACAATTGTTTTTTTTCTGTTTGCTTTGAATATTTTGATTCCTTGAAGAAGGATTTTATAAAACAAATAGGAAAAGAGTAAAGTAAGTTCAGACTTTAATAAATAAGAATTAGCATAAAAGCTAATGTATTAAGATGGCGAGATTATTGTTTTCCATCAATTATAATCTTTATAGAAAAAAGGAACTTATTTTAGAAAGACTAAAACTATTCAGGTTGAAAAAATTATTCTACCAAAGAGGTATTATTTTAATTCACTAACGTGAACATATGAGCAATCAAGAAAAGACTATTCTTATACTAGATGATCACGACAGTATAAGAATGATACTAGGTAATTTTTTAAAGAAAAATTTAGATTACAAAGTAATAACCAAGAAAGATGGTATCGAAGCCCTTGCATTATTTCGCACAGGAATTCTTCCTGATTTGATATTGTTAGATATGCAAATGCCAAGATTAAACGGTATCACTTTTTTACGAAATTTAAAAAGCAGTAACTTTTTTAAAGGTATTCCAGTTCTTGTTCTTTCAGGTAATGAGAACCCAGAATATTTAGAAAAGTGTAATGAGTTGGGAATTAGTGGTTATTTGACTAAACCTTTTAATCCAACAAAATTACGAGAAGCTATTGATGGAATTTTAACACTTAACTAGCAAAAGAAGAAAATACTAGGCCATGGACATTCTTAACATTCCTACTGTTAAAATTGAAAAGATTAATATTGGAAAAATATTAGTTGTCGGTTTTAATCAACAAACATTTAGTGTACTAAATAAGTACAAAAACGGTTCTCGAAAATACTTAATAGAACGAATCGATTCTTCATTCAAAGCTTATCATTGGCTTTTGGATGTCGTTGATGATGAACTTCCAGAGAGACACCCGAAGGCGATACTTTGCGACCTTCAGTTTTTGAAAGAGGACGACTATAGGTTTCTGAATAAGATACAATCTAATAATATCTTAAAAGATATTCCTTTTATTGTTATTTCTACTAATGGTGCCCAAATAGAACCCGCCTTTGCACTTACTAGAGGAATTGATGATTGTTTTTCTATAAATAGGCTTGATTGGAGTAATCTTAAAAGACGGATTGAGTTTTTAACTCGATTCAAAGCAGAGATTACCAACGATATTGTTACGGATAGCGAGTTTGTAGAATATAAGATTCCTAGAGGAAAAAGAATCTTTGATGTTATATTTGCTTCAGGTGTTTTACTCTTTATCCTACCTATTTTACTCCTTATTGCTATTCTGATTAAAATTGAATCAAAAGGAAGTGTTTTTTATTTCTCAAAAAGAGCAGGAGCAGGTTTCCAAATCTTTGACTTTATTAAGTTTCGGTCTATGTATGCCGATGCCGATAAACGCTTAAAAGACTTTGTACACCTCAATCAATATGAAGGCAAATCTGCCGATGATGGACCAAGTTTTGTGAAATTACAAAATGACCCTCGGGTTACAAGAGTAGGTAAGCTTATCCGTAAAACAAGTTTAGATGAATTGCCACAACTTATAAATGTCCTCAAAGGAGATATGTCGATAGTTGGAAATCGTCCTTTGCCTTTATATGAGGCCGATCAATTAACTTCTGATGAATGGTCTCGTAGATTTTTTGCACCTGCTGGTTTGACGGGCTTATGGCAAATTTCAAAAAGAGGGAAAAAAGATATGTCAACGCAAGAGCGTATTCGTTTGGATATAGAATATTCTGAACGTTACTCTTTGTCAATGGATTTAAAAATCTTATTGAAAACTTTGCCTGCAATGATTCAAGAAGAACAGGTTTAATCCAAAATTCGGACTTAAATTTGCTAGATTATTTAATGATAATCTAGTACAAATACATAGAAAAGAACTTTTTGATGACCATTTGACATGAATTCTAATCTACCACGAATATCCATAATCACCGTCAATTACAACCAACTCGAACTGAGTTGTGCCTTGTTGGATTCTATTCGTAAAGTCAATTATCCCAATTGCGAAGTGTGGCTAGTAGACAATGCCTCTGTCGAAAACCCCAAATCTTATCTTCAACAAAATTATCCAGAAGTAAATGTAATTATAAGTCCCGAAAACCTTGGTTTTGCGGGCGGAAATAACTTGGCTGTACGAGAATGTACAGGCGATTTTTTGTTTTTTATCAATAATGATGCTGAATTGACCGAAGGCTGTCTCGAAAAATTATTGAGCTTATTCGAACAAAATCCTAAATTGGGAATCGTTAGTCCACTCATTTGTTATTATCCTTCCGAAGAAACAAATTTCAAAGAAATTATTCAATATGCAGGTACAACACCTGTGAGCAATTTTACGGCTCGAAACAAAACCATAGGCGAAGGCACGCTTTTTAACAAGCAATATACTGCTGCCCACGAGACAGCGTACGTACATGGTGCTGCCATGATGATTTCTAGAAAAGCTTTAGATAAAGCGGGTATGATGTACGAAGATTTTTTCTTATATTATGAGGAATTGGATTGGTGTGAGCAGATTCGACGAGCAGGTTTTGAGATTATGGTTGAACCAAGAGCTTATATTTATCACAAAGAATCTGTTTCTGTAGGCAAAGCGAGTCCGCTGAAAACCTATTATATCAACCGCAATCGTATTTTGTTTATGCGTCGCAATCGAACAAGCTTACAAGTGGCATTATTCTGTTTGTTTTTGTTGTTTTTTACGATTCCTAAAAACATCTTTAGCTTTTTAATTAAAGGGGAATTTGTACACATCAAAGCTTTTTGTAGAGCCATTTGGTGGAATATCAGTCATCCTAATGCGGGCGAAATTGAAAAAAATAACTTGGCGCAACGCTCAAAATTAAGTTTTAGACTATAAAGTAGACCGAATGAATATCCTAATTTTAATTTTTTCTATACTAAGTGGCATACTAATCTTCTTTTTGGTATTGCCTTTTTTTACGATTCTCTTTTCCTTTTTTGGGAAAGAAAAATTAACCAATAAAACGCTTGAAAAAGAGTTTGATTTTGGATGTATTATTACGGCTTATAAAAATGCCGAAATAGCCAAACCTTTAATCGAATCTCTACTCAAACAGCCTTATAAAAATTTCCATATTTATCTATTGGCAGACGAATGTGATATTAGTGATTTCAATTTAGAACATCCACAATTATCTGTTTTTCGTCCTGATCCGGCTTTGCGCTTAAAAGCAAAATCGATTATTTATTCGATGGAAAATTACGTGCGCCCGCACGAATATACTATCGTATTCGATGCGGATAATCTAGCGCATCCGAAGTTTTTAAACGAGATAAATTTGTATTGCCATAACGGACATCGTGCCATACAAGGACAACGGACCGCCAAAAATTTGGACACGGTGTATGCTTGTGCCGATTCGATAGGCGAGTTTTACAAAAACTATATTGAACGTTATACGCCTTATTTGATTGGTTCTTCCTCGGTTATTTCGGGTTCGGGCATGGCAGTCGAAACCAATTTGTATTGGGATTACCTCAAAAGCCCCGAAATAGAACAAGGCAAACATCAATGGAAGAAGATGTTGCAAGAAGACAAAATTTTGCAGAATTTCTTATTGCGCCTCAACGAAAAAATAGTCTATGCTTGGAACGCAATTGTGTATGACGAGAAAGTCGTCTCGGGTGAGCAAGTCGAAACGCAGCGCAGCCGTTGGTTGTTTTCGTATTTCCAAAATCTACCCAACTCTACAGGAATAATCGGTAGAGGCATCAAGAATTTCAGTTTCAATCAATTCTTTTTCGGTCTCATGACCGTTTCGCCACCCTTATTTATACTCTTGTTTATATCCATGATTTTTGCGCTCGTCGGCTTATTTTTAGCACCTTCGATGGGCTTGGCTTTGGTTGGCGCTTTAGCTGTCTTTTCGTTTACAATATTGTGGTCGCTCTATTTATCCAAAGTTCCCAAGCAGATTTGGTCTGCTTTGTGGGGCTTGCCGCTCTTCGTCCTCAATCAAGTCAAAGGTTTGCTCAAAATGGGCAATCCCAACAAAAATTTCAAGCACTCGGAGCATACGAGGAAGGTTAGTATAGATGAGGTGATGAAGCAGGATTGAATTTTTCTAGCAAATTCATTATCTTGTTAAAAAAATAATAGATGAAGGCGCACAAATTGCCCAATTTGACGGTTAAAGAATATATTCAACATGAAGTTGAAGCAAATGCCAAATATGAATATCATAATGGCAAAATATACGCACTCGCAGGTGGAACATTGAATCATGGAAAAATAAGTGGAAATATATACTCAGAGCTGCGGACTCAATTAAAGAATAAACAATTGGATTGCTTGCCTTTTAATAGTGATGTTAAATTATTTATCGAGTCTTCCAATAGCTATGTCTATCCTGATTCAATGGTCGTTTGTGGAGAAGAAGAAGGATCGGATGAGGACAAAAACGCAGTAACCAATCCAATATTAATTGTTGAAGTTTTATCTAAATCAACAGCAGCCTACGACCGAGGCGATAAATTATATTTGTATAGAGGAATTCGATCCTTCAAAGAATATGTTTTGATAGAGCAAGATAAATATGTAGTAGATGTTCATTTTAAACACAAAAA
Source organism: Caprella mutica (assembly GCA_947561585.1). Lineage (NCBI taxonomy): Eukaryota > Metazoa > Arthropoda > Malacostraca > Amphipoda > Caprellidae > Caprella > Caprella mutica. The sequence goes on from CANNZV010003992.1 coordinate 50,146, forward strand.
TAGCGATTTATGGAGCCTCAATAGATATGAAGGACTTGATAAAATGGTGAAATTGCAATCATTGGGTATCGAAATATCAATGGAAGATTTATATTATCGAACGAAAATAGAAGTATCTTAGTAAAACCCGTTCGTCGCAGCTCGTATATCAAAATATCGGCAATTCAAGCAGGGCTTCCGCACCTCAACATTCAAAAAAAGTGAAAAAAATCCTACTCCTTTCCCTCATCCTAAATCTTATTTTTGTAGTAGGAATTTTGATAAGTATTCAAAAGTTGGGAGGGATTTCTTATGTTTTATTCAAAATGAAAAATAGAGGAAATACAGGTGTTTACGAACATCGAAAAACTATATTTGAAGCATTACCGATGCAAAAAAATCCAATCGTATTTCTTGGGGATAGCATAACCGAAGCTTGTGAGTGGACGGAATTATTGGGCAATCCCACTATTCAAAATAGAGGAATTGCAGGAGATATGAGCGACGGAGTACTTCGTCGTTTGCCGACAATTTTAGAAAGCCAACCTTCCCAAATTTTTCTGATGATAGGAGTCAATGACTTGCTTTTTCATTCGGTGGAGACCATTTTGGACAATTACAATCAAATTTTAGCGACAATTCAGCAACAAAGTTCCGCCACAAAAGTATATGTGCAGAGTGTTTTACCTGTAAATAATAATTTGAGGCAGACCAGCGCGGAAAACTCAGATATATTAAATATAAATATAGGTTTACAGGAATTGGCTCGAAAATATGACTTAGTTTATATAGATTTGCATGCACGTTTGAAAAACACCGAAGGAGATTTGGATGCCCAATATTCTTTCGATGGAATACACTTAAACGGTAAAGCATATCTTGTTTGGAAAGAAGGAGTTCAGGAATTTATAGCTAATCAATGATTTTTAACAGTCTCGCTTTTTTAGTATTTATAGCCGTCTTTTTGCCGCTTTACTTCTCCTTGAAAGGGAAAGCGAGGTTATTGCTATGCTTGGCGGGCAGTTATTTCTTTTACGGCTGGTGGGATCCTCGTTTTTTGAGTCTCATCGTTTTTTCTACCCTTATCGACTATTTTATAGGCTTACGCCTTGACAATGAAGCCGACCAAAGCATCCGAAAACGCTTGTTGACTACAAGTATGGTCGTCAATCTGGGTTTTTTGGCTTTTTTCAAATATTTCAACTTTTTTATCGACTCTTTTGCCGAAATGCTCCAAGGTTGGGGCTACGATGGCTCGCTCACGACGCTCAATATCGTCCTGCCTGTTGGAATTTCTTTTTATACTTTTCAATCAATGAGTTATACGATTGATGTGTATTACAAAAAGATAAAAGTTGAACGGGACTTTATCCGTTTTGCGACTTTTATTTCCTTTTTTCCGCAATTGGTGGCAGGCCCAATTGTACGGGCGAGCGATTTTTTACCCCAATTTCAGAAAGACCGACAATTTGAATGGGATAGACTGACCGCAGGTTTGGGACAAATTTTGTGGGGTTTCTTCAAAAAAGTAGCCGTTGCCGATTCACTAGCTCCCTTTGTAGATCAATGTTTTGCTACGCCGAGCGGCTATTCTTCGCTGCATTTGTTGATAGGAATAATCTTTTATTCTTTTCAAATTTATTGCGATTTTTCAGGTTATTCCGATATAGCAATCGGCTTGGCAAGATTGCTAGGTTTCGATTTTCCCGACAATTTCAAAACGCCTTATTTTTCCAAAAACTATAGCGAATTTTGGACTCGATGGCATATTTCTTTATCGAGTTGGTTGCGAGATTATTTGTATATTCCTTTGGGAGGAAACCGAGGAGGAAGCTTTGGTTCTTGGTTTTTTATCTTTTTGTTCATGGCACTCACGGTCTTTATGACGGGTTGGACTTGGCTAGCTGTATTTTGCTTCGCACTCATTGCTTGGGGCTTTTGGTACAAAAGACAAAGCCAAGCGCAAGAGCGAAATCTATTCAATTATATGAACCTCATGGTAACGATGTTGCTTGGAGGATTGTGGCATGGCGCAGGATGGGCATTTGTGTTTTGGGGCTTTTTGCATGGTTCATATCAAGTTGTACAACGATTGGCGGGACCTATTTGGAATGGACTTTTAGACAAACTAAGAATTCCCAACCTCATCCAAAATGGCTTGGCAATTGCGATGGTTTATGCGAGTACTTGCTTCGCTTGGATTTATTTCAGAGCCGCCAATGAACCCGATGATTTTGGAATCGCCACCGAATATATTTTAAAAATAGCTTCCTTAGAAAATTTCAATTTTGGAAGTGTTATCAATAAATTTTGGGTGGTCAAAGGTTTTATTTTAATTGGACTTTTGTTAGCCGTAGAAATTACCAATTTGCGATTCACTTATTATAAAGTCGTTCAAAGAAATCCTATTTTTAGAATCATTGCCTTTGCCATTTTGCTTTGGCTCATTGCCTTTATGGGATCTTTTGGAAGCAATTCCTTTATTTATTTTCAGTTTTAGGCCTGCTTTTTCAGCAGGGGCGTGTTCACGTGTTCAAGTATCTACCTGTTCACGTTGGAAATTAAATGTAGACACCTGCCTGCGGCTGGCAGGCGTAGATACTTGAACACGTGAACACGTGAACACGAGATTTTTTATGAAAAAAATTACTTGGATACCAATATTATTAATCTTAAGCTTTGTGGGCGACCGCATAGGTGGATGGCTATTGAAGCAAGTGGCTGAAAAGAGCCATTTTCGCTATACACGCCTCTACACACAACAAGCAGAAGCTGATATTTTATTGGTCGGAAATTCCAGAGGATTGATTTTTTACCAGCCGCACATTGAAGAAACAACAGGAAAGAAAACCTTTAATCTGTGTTATAATGGATTGCCGATAAATGTGGCTAGAGCGATGGTAGAGGATTATTTTGATGCCTATAAAGCACCCGAAAGATTGATTTTAGATATTACGATGTGTGATCGACTCAACAATTCGCTTATGGCGGGATTCAATATGTACACGCCTTATTCGGAGCGATTGGAGCGATTGATTTTGGATACCATACCAAAGGTCGGTTATGCAGGGAAAGTCTCTCATTTGTATCGCTACAATAGTGAAGTCTATCAACGAACACTCGCTTACTTGAAAGGCTCGGACGAAACATGGACCAATGAACGAGCAATGAATGATTTTTTGGTCGAAGACTCCAAAAACTTAGAAAAATATACCATTACTTTTCACGATACTTTCTTAAATGATTTAAAAGCCATTCAGCAATTATGTCAATCCAAAGGCACCCAATTGCACTTTGTTATCAATCCTTATTATCCTGCTTTCGCCAAAACGATTAGCAATTTGGAAGAGATAAAAACCAAGATTCAAAGAGGAACGGGGATTCCTGTCAAGGATTATAGTTTATTTCTGAACGACCGCAAAGATTTTAGCGATTACCAGCATACCAATACATCTGGCTCTAAAAAATACCTCAATCAACTTCAAAAAGACGGAATATTACCTTAATTCCCCATTTTGTAGCGCATTTATTCGGTTTTTTGCTACTCATTTCTTATCTTCGATCGCCTGAACGCAAGCACTTTACTCTAAAATTTAGAACAATTAGTTCTTGTATAGTGTTTTATAGCTGTTTCAAGGCAATAAATAAGATTAAAAAAGGTTTTAATTAAAGGTGTAAGCCTTTTTTTATAAACAGATACTCATCAGTAAAAAAAAATATATGCGTAAGAAGGATTTTCCGATGACCTCAGGTAAATATTATTTTAATATCAAAAATGGTCAAAGTAATATAACTATATCAAGAGAAAAAAAGAGAGATGCCGAAAATGCTTTTCTCAATTATCAATCAGTTGGCAAAAAATGTGAATGGCTAGGAGTGTGGAACGGTAAAAAATTTGAAGAATCTACCATGCCTGTTGCAACGCCATAAATTTACTTCGAGTAAATAAAAAAGTGCTTTGGAAATCCTTTCCAAAGCACTTTTTTATTTAGCATATCCTTGTTCAAAATCAAAAATCGTTTTAACAAAATGCTCTATTATTGCGTTTTATTCAAAAGCTTTTTATGAAAAATATATTATTACTTGTTGGACTTTTATTTTTGTCTATTCAGACGATTGATGCACAAGACAGCCAAGCTTTACATCAAATAAAAGTAGATGTAGTTTACTTGGCTTCCGACTATTTAGAAGGAAGAGAAACAGGAACGAAAGGAGAGATATTAGCAGCTGAATATATTGCCAATCGCTTTGAAGAATTGGGCTTATTAGCAATAGGAGAGAATGAAACTTATTACCAATCCTTTCCTTTTCGGGAAGTCATCGACCCGCAAGATCCTAGTACTATAAAAGAAGGAACAAGCAAAAATGTACTTGCTTATTTGGACAAAGGAGCTGCAACAACGGTTATCATTGGCGGACATTACGACCATCTCGGTTATGGGACAAACAAGGAAGAAGCCGTCATACACAATGGCGCCGATGACAATGCAAGCGGCATTGCAGCCATGCTCTATTTGGCAGAGCAATTGGCAGAAACGGAATCCGATAATAATTATTTATTTATCGCTTTTTCTGGAAAAGAAAAAGGATTGTCTGGTTCAAAATATTATACTGAAAATCCAATGTTGAGCCTAGACCGAGTCAATTATATGCTTAATTTGGACATGATTGGGCGTTTGGACGAAAAAAATACAATTGTAATGAATGGTGCAGGAACTTCTCGAATGTGGAAGGAAACCATTTGGCAAATTCGCTCGGAAGACATTACAACCAATTTGACCGATTCGGGCGTTGGGCCATCCGATCATACCTCGTTTTACTTGGTCGATATTCCTGTCCTGCATTTTTTTACGGGAGCGAACAAAGATTCCGATAAACCAATAGATAATCCTCAAATGCTCAATATGGAAGGCATTCAAACTGTAGCAGATTATGCCTTTCGGCTGATCGATGCTCTGGATGGGAAAGGTCGCTTAGATTTTATAGAAACAGAAGAGCAACAAGAATCTCGCCGAGCTTCTCGATTTAAAGTAACGCTTGGTGTAATGCCTGATTATATTTATATGGATGGAGGTTTGAAAATAAATGGTGTCATCGCCGATCGTCCTGCTGAAAAAGCAGGACTTCAAAAAGACGATATTGTCCTAAAATTAGGGAAATATGACATCAAAGATATTTATGCTTATATGGATGTTTTAGGAGAATTTGAAGCTGGTGATAAAGTGAAAATAATCATCAATAGAGCAGGAAAAAAACTAAAGAAAACGGTTCAATTTTAAACCTAAAATTGGGATTACAACAAAATATCTTTTCTATTAATCAACATCCAATTTCCTTTTACGTCCAAGTGATGTCCATTGGGGAAAACTCGCTCAAAAATATCGCTATAATAATGCTGGCTGGCATGCAAATCGGCAGCGGTATAAGACAAGCGATTGAACAATAAAACCCCCGAAGGATTCAGCAGATTCTTCAAGGTCTGTAAAAAATCGGCTTGTTGAAATTCGTCAGGAATAATATCGTCCAGAAAAACATCCATCGTTATCAAGTCAAATTTTTCTTGGCATTGCTGCACAAAAACAAAAGCATCAGCGCAAATCGTTTCGATAGAAGAGACTATCTTAGGAAGCATATATTTATTCGCCAAATACAAAACCGATTCATCTATTTCGACCGCTGTATAATGGTATTTTTGTTGAAATACTTTCTCCAACATAAAAGGAATGCTCCCCAAACCAAAACCCAAAATCAAAACCCGTTTCCCAGGTATTTTTTCCAAATCTATTTGCTGAAAAGCCAAACCAAAATTATCATAAAGTTCCTCAAAAGAATAAATAGCATTAGCGGTACACAACTGGTATCGACCTTTGGACAAACTCACATATAGATGCGGATTGTGTTCGCTAGGAGCACTTTCGATGTGCAATTCTGTTAAGTAACTGAGATAGTATTTCCAGAGCGGTGGGTGCATATAAGGTGTTAAAGTGCGCAAGTGTTAAAGTGTTAAAGTGCGCTAAGTCTACGTAATGTTGGACATGCGCACTTTAACACTTTAACACGTTTTAAGGAGCCGTTTCTTGTTGAGGTTTCTTTTCCCAACGACGATATTTTTGAGTGAGTTCGCTTACTTTTTTAAGTATGTTTTTTTCGACAACAGTCAACTCTTTATCTCTTCGTTTCATGACTTTTTCTGCGGTCTCAAATACTTTTTCTAGTTTATATGTAGAAAAACCACTCGCGCCACCCCAAGCAAAAGAAGGAATAAAATTACGAGGAAAACCATCACCAAATACATTAGCAAAAACGCCAACGACCGTACCTGTATTGAACATCGTATTGATTCCCGTTTTGGAATGATCGCCCATGATGAGCCCACAAAATTGCAAGCCTGTTGGTTCAAATCGTTCCGAACCATAAGACCAAAGTCTTACTTCGGCATAATTATTTTTCAGGTTGGAGTTATTCGTATCTGCACCCAAATTGCACCATTCACCTATCACCGAATTACCAAGATAACCATCGTGTGATTTGCTCGAAAAGCCTGTAAAAACGCTATTACTTATTTCGCCTCCACCTTTGCAATGCGGTCCAAGAGTGGTCGCACCATAAATTTTCGCCCCCATTTTCAGTTTTGCATTATGACAGAGAGCCAGAGCTCCTCGAACCATACAACCCTCCATAATAGTCGCATCTTTGCCGACATAAATAGATCCAGTAGTTGTATTGAGTATCGCACATTCTACACGAGCACCTTCTTCCAAGAAGATTTTATCGGGATCACCAATGACTCGATTACTAGTAGAAAGTGCTTGAGAAGTTCTTCCTTTGGTCAACAAAGCAAAATCCAACTCAATAGCTTCGGCATTGAGTTTGAAAATATCTGATAATTGGCGAATACGCAAAAAAGGAGTTTCACCCAAATCAAAACCTTCCAATTCTTCTATTTCCTCATTATTAATCAGGTGGTCAAATTGTTCGGCATTCAACTTGGCAGCGATTAGTTCGCCATTTTGAAGGAGAGCTTCATTGATTTCCAATTGCTGAACCAAGCGAGTAAGCTGATTGGACGGCAAAACAGAACCGCTAATAACGTAGTTCTCGGCTTCTATCTGAATAGGATATTTCTCGGAGAGATAATCCTGTGTAATGTAAGAAACTTGGGCGTCGAGCCATCTTTCCCATTTTTCTCGAATAGTCAAAATGCCAACCCGCAGTTCTCCAACAGGTCGAGTAAAACTTAAGGGAAGTAAGGCATCCCTGATATCATCATCAAAAAGAATAACGTTATTCATCAGAGTTTGGAAATAATTTTTGTTAAAAAAAAAGCCTCAATCTATGATTGAACAAAGATTGAGGCTTTTTAAAAAAGTTAGAATAGAATTTATGCTATTCAGAAATTTCTTTGTTCGCAAATTTACTTTTCGCAAATTTAGTGTTAAATTTATCAATACGACCAGCCGTATCAACAAATTTCATTTTACCAGTAAAGAAAGGATGTGAATCACTAGAAATCTCCATTTTTACCAATGGATATTCTTTATTGTCCTCCTCCCAAGTAATCGTATCTTTAGTATTCGCACTAGATTTAGTACGAAATGTTTTTCCTGTTGATAAATCTTGAAAGATTACAAATCTATATTCTTTTGGGTGAATACCTTTTTTCATTATATTTTATTTTCAAATTAAGTAAAAAACGATTCCAACCGTTTTTATTATAGGAATGCAAAGGTAGAACATTTTGCACATTTTTGAAAGTTTTTAAAGGTTTTTGTTTAATCAATTAGTAAAACCCAATCTTCAATCCATTTTCGGACTTCATTATCGCTGTGCACCCAACTTCCTGCATCCAAATGTGAGCCTTTATCAATGATATGAAAAACAATGTTTTTTGCTTCCAAATTTCGGAGTTTTTTCAAAAAACGAATACTTGATTCATATTCAACCATACCGTCTTTGGTACCATGAATACACAAAACAGGCGTTTTTTGTATGGTTTTCAAATAATTGATTGGATTGGCTGCTTGAAATAAATTCGAACTTCTTTTTCCTGTAAAATGTCGGAGTGGAAAAGTATCTTTCATTTGATTCAAATCAAGTGGCGCAGCACACAATATAATGCCCGAAAATTGTTGAGCAGACCAATTCAATGCCTTCAATTTTTCTTGATTGTATAAAATATGTGCCACTAAATTGCCTCCTGCAGACATTCCTCCGAGGATGAATTTTTTATCCGCCTGTTTTTTGTTTGCCATCAAGGACTGAATATGTTTTAGACTTTCGTCTAAATCTTCTCGGATAGCCACATAATTGTGTTTAGGACAAGGCCTATAAGAAGGCATAATCACAGAAAAACCCAAGTCGGTAAAGACTTTGGCATTGGCTTTGAAAAATTCGGGCGTACCAAATCGCCAACCTCCTCCATGATAATAAATGATGATGTGATTTCTCTTTTTGGAGATTTTTTTTGGCTCTAGCCACAAATAATATTGCCTTTTATGCGACCCATATCGATGCTTTACGCTGTGCATATTTTTGATCGGGACGAGGCTCGTCCGAATCCAATAAATAGGCAAATAAAGGATTTCCTGAATTGGATTTCCTTTTGGAAAAAAAAGCACTAAAATAGCGTAGGAGAGGAGTAGGGTAAAAAGAAGAAACATCCAGTAAAATTTCTTTTAAACTAATATAGTGTGACTTCAACTTCAACTTCAAATTCAACTTCAATTTTTGAGATTGAGATTGAGATTGAGATTGAATTTTCATTCCTTACCTCGCTTCTTGTCGCAAATAAGTTCTCAAATCTTCCATTTGCTGATTGCTCATTTTTTCGAGCGTATATTGCGGCATATAGGCTTTTTTTCCACCCATAGGAGGCGTTCCATATCGCCCAACTTGATAAACCGAATAGCGAGAATAACGACTAAAATGCCTGTCTAAATGTCCGACCGAAAATTTAGAATGATCGAGCGCAAAGAAAGAATATCGAGATTCATTGTGGCAATGCAAACAGCTGTTTTCGTATATCAAGCCGCCATTCTGAGGATTGCCTTTGAGTTTGTATCCGATTTTACGGTCTTCGGGAGGTGTAACAAAAGTAGCAGGAGAACCTTGCAGATATTTTGATTTCAACAAGTTTATCATATCTTTTTGCTGGCTTTTCTTTCGAACGGCTTTATCCAAATCTTCAAAATTATTTTCAGTCAGATTCAGATCGCCTAAGCGAAGTTCGAGTGTCCATAGATAAGAAAGGACAGATTCGACTTCCCAATCTTTTAATTTGCGTCCTTGAGCACATTCTACTGCACACAATTGGATCGCTTCTCGAATATCATTGCGAGCAGGTTTGACCAAGTCGCCGTATTTTTTGTCATAATCGCCATTATAGAAAGAAGTCCGATTGACCGCTCCATACAAACTTGTTCCTTGAAGGAAAGGCAATCCTCTTTGCGAAGTATAGAGCAATCGAGCTTGCGGGTCGGAGACACTCAAATCTGGGTCTTCTCGTTCTATATTGTGGCACGAGGTGCACACAAAATGCTTGCTTTGTTTGGCCGATTTTTTTCCAGAAATGGATTCTGCAAAGCCATTTTTTACCAAATTTTCTCCTACAATGGAAGAAACCCCTTTGATATTCGTATTGGGATAGTGCGGAATTTTGTCGTCTCCCAATTGTTTGAGAACATTAGAAAGTTTACTTTTTTCATTAAAAAGTAAAGCTTCCGTTTCATCAATAGGAATCCATGCGGCAAGCAGTATAATAATAGTAAATAGGAGTAAGGATATAAAATATTTCACAACGACTAATTTTAAATTCGTTTGAGAAAACTTTTTTGAGGGAAGGCATTTTTTGCTGTCGCAAAATACCTTACCACAAAAAAAATCAGAAATTTACAAAAGACTCGGATTATAAATTAAACAAACGAGAAATAGTAAATCCAAGACGAAATTGTCCATCCAACCAATTGCTTTGGGTGCTTGGAATATAATCTGTTTCCATCATGCCACGAGCATTGGTAAAATTGACTTGGAATATGTGTCCTCCTGTATCAAATTCAAACCCTATTCCAAGGGGCATATAATAGCCGTTTTCGGTGGTATAAGTAGAAGAAAAGGGCACAGTCGCATCTACTAAAAAAGCCATTGTTCTACTCAATTGGATTCTGGCAGCCAAACCAAGAGAAAGAACATCATTCTCCTCGTTGAAGGGAACTAAATTTCGGTGTACCCAGCTAGGCGTCAATTGGATAGAAAATTTATCTGAAAATTTCCGAGCCAAGATGAGTTGAAAATTGTACATCATTCGGTGCGAGAAAACTTGAAAATAGCTAATAGATACGGGATTGTCGCTTTTTGCCATTGTAGAAAGAGAAGCCAAAGCATAAGCGGATAAAGAAAAAGGCATTCCCGTTTCTTCTTGTCTCAAAATCCGATATTTTATATTTGGATTGATAAGCTGTTTGAGACCAGCTGCTCCTTTAGTCCGACTCAAGCCAACCATAAATCGGTCTGAAAGGCCATATTCGCCACCAATGTAGACATCAGATGCGTTTTCTAAGCCATAAAATGTAGCCCAACCGCCACCACTACCTGCAAAATCTCCGAAACGGTGTCCAATTCGGATATCGAGTTTTCTTTTTTGAAGGGTTTCGACCGATTGAGAATTGATGACCCGTCTATCTTTAAAAGTCAAGTAAACCAAATCTTGAGAAAAGATAGGCGTACTTATAAAAAACAATACAAAGTATAATAATAAATTTTTCATTTTATTTTTCGTTTAGTTTTGATTCTTAATTTTCGGGATAGCCTTGACTGACCCAACATTGAATCAATTCCAACTCATCAGACAGAATTTCTTCAGGTCCATTAGTATAAGAAGGAGGCATTTTAGAAGGTTCTCCAAGGCCAATATCTAAGACTCTATTTTGAAAACTATTCGGATTTAAGATGCCTTCCATTTTGGCATAAGTCGTATAATCGCCTACGGCACTTCCGCTATTGTGGCAAGCGGTGATATTGCAATAAGTATCTATAATAGGTTTTATTTGGTTGTCATAGGTAACCATATCCGAACTACAAGACAAATTAATACCCGTTTCGGACAGTTTATCGGAAGTGCAACTTATACTATTAATTAAGATACCAATAAATATACTTATAATTAATAAAGGACTTATTTGTGGACTTGTACTCATATTCTAATAAATTTTAAGGTAGAAAACTTCAATCTTTGCACAAAGTTAAACTTTTGTACAATTCAAATTGTATTAATTAGTATAGAATAATGTAGTTTTGTATAATATTGAACATTAAATATTGTGTAGTTTAAAAATAAGAATATGTATCCACCTGATTTAGTAGCTCCAATGGCTCGTGATTTAACCGATTTTGGAGTAGAAGGATTGACAAGTGCAGAGCAAGTTATTGAGACTTTAGAAAGCACAGAAGGAAGTCTGTTATTGGTTGTCAACTCTGTTTGTGGTTGTGCGGCAGCCAATGCTCGTCCAGCTGTTAAAATGGCTTTGCAGCATGAGAAAAAACCAACAAAAGCAGTTACTGTTTTTGCGGGAGTCAACAAAGAAGCAACGGCAAAAGCAAGAGAATATTTATTGCCTTATCCTCCATCTTCTCCATCTATTGCTTTATTCAAAGATGGCAAATTGGTTCACTTCATAGAGCGTCATCATGTTGAGGGTCGTTCTGCAGAAATGATTGCATCCAACCTCAAAATGGCATTTGACCATTATTGTTAAGACGTTCTGTGTATCTACGTATCTACGTGTTCACGTTGCAAATTTAACGTAGACACGTAGACACGTGAGCACACCCAAACGTTTTCACGGTGCTAATCGTACCACTTTCCAATTTTCCCCTTCTAAAGTATATTGAAATCGGTCATGCAAACGACTCGTTCGTCCTTGCCAAAATTCTATACAATCTGGAATGAGCCGAAATCCACCCCAAAAGGGAGGTAAAGGAATATTTTCTTCTTGCTCAAAATCTTTGTTGTATTGCTTTACATTATTTTCTAAAATATTTCGGTTGGAAATAACTTGACTTTGTGGCGAAGACCAAGCTCCTATTTGACTGCCTTTGGGTCGGCTATGAAAGTACTGAAGCGATTCTTCTGCTGAAATTTTTTCTACTTTTCCTTCTATCCGTACTTGTCGTTCCAAATCGAGCCATCCGAAAACCAGAGCAGCCATTGGGTTTTGTACTAATTCTTTTCCTTTACGGCTTTCATAATTGGTATAAAAAACAAAACCATTTGGACCAAGACCTTTGAGGAGTACAATACGAGCCGAAGGACGACCACTGTTGTTGACAGTGGCAAGGGTCATGGCATTAGGCTCTTTTAGATTGGCATCGATGGCATTTTGTAGCCAAGTATTGAATTGATGCATCGGATTTGGATTCAAATCAATTATTTCTAATTGACCAAGTCGATAATTTTCACGGAAGTCAGAAATTTTATTTTTAGAGGAGTCCATAAATTTTATTTTTCACAAATGTAAAAAAAAGCCCTGCCAAAAATGACAGGGACTAAACAAAAAACAAACACTATGAACAAACACTAAGTTGTATCGAAGGAAATAAATGTCTCTTCTAAGAGAGCCATTTTTAATGCTAAAGCAAATGCTTCTTTAGAAATTGAACCATGAATCATGGCTTAAAAAGGGGGATATGTTCGTTTGGAATAACGAACAAGTATTTTAAAAATGGGGAATACGAAAACAGCATTTGGAGGGAGAAAATGCTAGAGGGATTTTTATATGATAAATTGTTTTTTGTTCAACAATATATGTGAATATATTGTTATTCGAGAGGTAAAAAATTCCCCCGATTGGTTACGGGGGACAAAACAAAAAACAAAAACTATGAACAAACACTCACCCTGAAATTTTTGTAAATAAATTATATTATTTACCTTTTCAAGAACGATATATCTTTGATTAGGTTACAATTAAACCTATAAAAAAGTATAATATTATTTTTTTATCTCTGAATCTTTATCTAGAATGATTTTTTAATTTTTAGACATCCATTTTGGTAATGGATCGCCTTTTTCTTCTATAAAACTAACTTGTCCTGCATTTGTTACAGAGAACACCCAACGGTGTTGTTTTAAGCAAGAAGAAAAACAAGAATCAAATTTTATAATATAACTGATTTTCCAGCCATCTGCTTCTTTTGTAATCTCAATATCATTGCCATCACCATTTGGAGTGAGCATATCTACTTTTTCAATGCCTTCAATATCTTTCAATGCTTTAGCAATTGGAGCAAGATTTAACGCTTTTGTCGCAGTGATGCTTATTGAGTTATGTTCTTCATCCCATTCCATATTGTTACCGAGAATCAATCCATATTTACTACAAATACGATTAATTTCTGGACTTGAAGTATTGCAATCTCCTAATCTAAGAGGAGTCGCCCATTTTGAATTTCTACGATAAATCATTAAGAAATTATCGACAGATGGAACAGGAAATGTATGCAGTTTATGCAAGTTTGTCACCATATTTGATTCAGGCAAAGGACTTAGATGAACGGCAATTAACGCATCGTATATAGATTTTACCAATTTATAAGGCACTTCAACCTCAATGTTTTGATAATCATTTCTACTCTTATTGGATAACAAACGTAATGCCAATCTTGTCGCATCACGTTGATATTTTTCTTTTTTAACTTTGTTTAGTGAGTTTTCGTCAAGAGGTGATGACTTTCTGAAGCCAAATAAGAAAAGACTTGATAAAGCTATGAAAAATACAGGATATAGATTTTTTATACTAAAATTTGTTACCATCTGAGCAAGTTGTTATGTTAGTATTCTAGTTGTTTAACTCTATTATATTTCTCAATATCAGTAAATTTCAATAATATGCTGAATACATTATTTCGAAATTGTGACTATGTAAAATTAGAGTTAGGTGTAATAAATAAATTTCAGGACAGATTTTAAAGTTATAAGTATTTGTTATTTAGTACTTAGCACATAATTTTTATATTTAATGTTTTTTCATGTTTATGAGTCGCCTTTTAAAAAAGCTATATTGTCGAAGGTGAAAAACAAGTAAGCATCGAATATTAAGCCAAAAAAAATAGGGTCTGGAGCGATAAATTGCTCCAAACCCTATCTTTTTTGCCTATTCTAGACAAAAATTGGCTAGTGGCTCAAGACCGAAGTAATTGATAAAGAGAAATGAGGCTATTTTTTCGTAAGACAAGGCGTGAAGAAGGAACATAGCCGTAGCTACATGACTGAAGAACAACGCAGTATTACGGGAAAAGAGTCCATTTATGCTGTCAAGTATTTTCGTCTTGAGCCACTAGAATAATCTGCTTAATGCAGATTTTGCTCGATAAGCCAACCAATACATAACGGGAACAACAACTAAAGTAAGAAAAGTTGCAAAGACCAATCCATAAATAACCGTCCAAGCCATTGGTCCCCAGAAAGCAGCATTGTCTCCGCCAATAAATAATTGCGGATCTGTTCTGGAAATAAGGGTAAAGAAATTGAAATTGAAACCAATAGCAAGTGGAACTAATCCGAGGACTGTCGTGATTGCCGTAAGCAAAACTGGACGCAAACGGGTAGCACCTCCTTGGATGATAGCATCTTTGACTTCTTCTTTGCTCAGCTGGTTCATGCTTTCTAAACCCGCTTCTTCTCGTTCGTTTTTTATTAGCAAATTGATGTAATCAATCAAAACAATGGCATTGTTAACCACAATTCCTGCCAAAGAAATAATTCCAACTCCAGTCATAATAATCACCAAATCTCGACCTGTAAATACATAACCTAATAGTACACCAATAATACTAAAGACAACCGAGATGATGATAATAAATGGAGAAATAATAGAGTTGAACTGCGCCACTAAAATAATAAAAATGGCAAATAAAGCGACCATAAATGCCGACGATAGGAAGGCCATTTCTTTGGCTTGTTCTTCTTGCTCTCCTGTAAAAACATAGCTGATACCTTCGGGCAATTCATAGTCTGCCATTACATCTCTAATTTCATCTACCACTTCGTTGGCATTATAATCCTTGGTGATATTGGAATATACATTAATCACTCGTTCTTGGTCTTTTCGAAGAATAGAACTATAAGTAGAACTATAATCAATGTTTGCGACAGAAGCGATTGGTACTTGACTGATTTGTCCATTGGAAGGACTTCTAAAAGTTACTTTTTGATTGATGATATCATCTACATTGTAGCGGTATTTTTCGGCTACTCGTAGCTGAATCGGATATTCGTCTTCTCCTTCTTTGAATTTAGAAATTTCTTTCCCAAATACAGCCGTCCGAATCCCGTCTGCAATATTATAAGTCGAAATCCCATAACGACGTGCGGCTTCTCGGTCTATATTGACCAATAATTCGGGTTTGCCAATTTTGACATCCGCCATCAATTGTTCGATACCATCAATGTTTTTACTATTAATATAAGCAATCACTTCTTCCGAAGCAGTGGCCAGTTCATTGACATCTTCTCCCTTTAATTCTATGTTAATTGGTCTACCTGTAGGAGGGCCATCTTGATTTTGAGCAACCGAAATATTGACACCTGCATAACCTTGTACGGCTTCTCTAATTTCCTCCATAATAGCAACGGTAGAAATATTTCCTCTTTCATTAGAGGGAACAAAAGACACCGTCAAACGTGCTTTGTGAGGCGATGCACCAAACTCAGGTGGTGCATTGGGGTCGGTTGTGTTTTCTCCTATTTGCGACAAAACAGCTTCTACAATTTCGCCATAAGGCTCGACTACTTTATTGATTTTTTCCTCCATGTCTTTCATCAATTTGTTGGTAGAACTAATATCTTTTCCTAAAGGCAATTCGACAAACGCATTGACATATAATGGGTCTGCTACAGGAAAAAATTCGACTTTAGGCGTATTTGCACCCAACAAAACCATCGAAGCTATCAACAAAGCAGTAGTGCCCAATAATATTAAACCAGGTACTATTTTAAATAAAGCTCCTCTGATAAAGGCATTATAAGCTCGTTCGAGTGCAGGCAATACTTTTCCTTGAAAAAAGAAAGACATCGGGCGAAGCAAGAAGAAATTAGCAAGGCTAATTCCTGCTGCGATGAGTAGCAAGTTTCTCCCCCAAATAATTTCTTGCGTATGACAGGCTAAAGCCCCCAAAAGCATGACAAAAGAGCCAATCAGAATATTTCTGATTTTTCGTCTTCGCACCCCTTTATCCGTTGCTTTTTCATCTATTTTCATAAAGGTAGAAGTCAAAACAGGATTGATGACCAATGCCATAAATAGCGAAGAACTGAGGACAACAATCAAGGTAATGGGCAGATATTTCATAAAACTTCCCATGAGTCCAGGCCAAAAAGCCAGTGGAATAAAAGCAGCTAATGTTGTTGCGGTAGAAGCAATAATCGGCATGGCAACCTCACTCGCTCCATACTTGGCGGCATCGGTAGGAGAGAAGCCATCTTGCAGATAACGATAAATGTTTTCTACCACCACAATGGCATTATCTACGAGCATTCCGAGGGCGAGTATGAGGGCAAACAATACCACCATATTCATGGTGTAACCGATTAAGCTCAATATCATTATACCCATGAGCATGGATAAAGGAATGGCAACTCCTACAAATATGGCGTTTCGTAAACCGAGGAAAAAGAGCAAGACGACAACCACCAAAATCACTCCCGAAATAATACTGTTTTCGAGATTGGATACTTGGTCACGAGTTTGAACAGAGAGGTCATTAAAAATACTGACACTCAGTTCTTTTGGGAGTTGGTCTACTTTAGCCTTTTCAATAATTTCTTTGATATAATCAGAAGCAATCAATAGATTTTCACCACTTTCTTTGATTACATCTAAGGAAATAACGGGTTGCAAATCGGCACGAGAAATACTGGTACGGTCTTCAAAACCAAATTTTACTTCTGCGATGTCTCGCAAATAAATAGGTGCTTGGTTTTCACTTTTGATAATCATCTTTTTCATCTCGTCAACAGAAGTAAATTCTCCCAAAACACGGATATTTCTACGAAACTCATTGTTGACCATTTCGCCACCCGACATATTCATGTTTTCTGAACGAAAAGCATTTTCTATGTCCGTAAAATTGACTTGTAAAGACTCCATTTTGGGAATATCGACATTGATTTGAACTTCTCTTTCGAGCGTTCCTTTCATATCGACCTTGGAGACTTGCGCCAAATCTTCGATTTCGTCTTTGAGATAATCGGCATAGGCTCGCAACTCCTCACTTGGAAAATCACCTGCCACATTAACCGTCATAATGGGCAATTCCGAAAAGTTAACCTCAATAACTTCTGGTTCAGAAGTTAAATCATCGGGGAGTTCGGATTTGGCCTTATCGACGGCATCTTTGATTTTTCGAAGAGCCAATTCCATATCGACATCCGACTCAAATTCGGCGGTAATAATCGAATAATCTTGAACAGAAGAAGAACTAACTGTTTTGAGTTCAGTAATATTGGCTATTTCTTTTTCGAGGGGTCGAGTGACGAGATTTTCGATGTCAGAAGCCGCATTACCAAAGTAAACCGTATTGATAAACAACTGTGGAAAAGTAACTTCTGGATAAGCTTCTTTGGGCATTCCAATATAAGAACGCATTCCAAAAAGGAGTATCATAGCGGTTAGGATAAAGATACTTGTCGCATTGTCTACGGCTAGTTCGGTCAAACCGAATTTTCTCAATCCTTCTTTTATTTTATTGGACATAATATGTTTTTTTTAAGGCAAACGCACTAAAAAGCTAAACGCCTGTTTATTCGTTTAAAATGTTTAATTGTGTATCCAATTATACTTAATTAGTAATCCTTTAAACGAATAAACAATTAAACAAAATGGCTTTGGTGCGTTTGCCCTGGTTTTTTTTTGATTTCAGGCTTTTCTCAACAGCAAGTCTGACTTCTAATAGTACTGACCTCTTTTTTTAATTTAACTTTACCAATTCGCCTTTAGTGAGACCTCTAGCGCCTTCTACAATCAGTTTCTCATTTCCTTCGAGCCCTTCTGTGATGATGATATTGCCTTGATAATCTTCGCCTGTTGTTACGTATTTTTTGTCTGCAAAAGCACCTTCTTTACCTTCTCCATAAGTATAGAGATATTTTTTTCCACTCACTTCTTGTTGTACCAATTCCAAGGGAACAACAATAGCATCTTTGGCAGAAAAATCGCTAATCATCATACTTGCCAACAAATTTGGTTTGAGTATTCCTTTGCTGTTGTTCATATTGACTTCGACTTTGAAAGTCCGATTGGCAGGATTGATACTTCGTCCCAAGAGACTGACTCTTCCTTGTTTTTCGATGTCGAGAGCTGGAAATTTTATCGTAACCAATTCATTTTTTTTGATAGTTCCTAAATAGGTTTCAGGAAGGTCTGCGACTACTTTTACTTTACTCAAATTGAGAATTTGAACAATCGGCATACCTGGGCTTGTCATTTCGCCTGCATTCACCA
Organism: Caprella mutica; assembly: GCA_947561585.1. NCBI lineage: Eukaryota > Metazoa > Arthropoda > Malacostraca > Amphipoda > Caprellidae > Caprella > Caprella mutica. The sequence goes on from CANNZV010003992.1 coordinate 68,619, forward strand.
TAACCATATCAACTACGCCCGAAATAGGGGCATAAACATTCGCTTTGGTCGTTTGGAATTTGACAGTTTCTAAGCTTTTTTCCAAACGTTCTTTATTGTTTTTGGCTTGGAGAAATTGTATTTCAGAACCTATATTTTGTTTCCACAAACGGTTTTGGCGTTCGTAGACTTCGGCAGCCAATTCGAGTGATTTTTCAATCTCTGCCATTTGCTTGTCGAGGCTTTCCATATCAATTTTAGCGATAAGCGAACCTTTTTTGACATAATCGCCTTCTTTGAGTTTCATACTCGTAATACGTCCGCCCGTTTCGCTACTTGCAGCGACCATATCGTCGGATTGTACGGTTGCTTGTATGTCTACAAAACGATTAAAATCTTTTCGTTCTAGAGTCGTAGTTGTTACTACTTTGCGAGGTTTTTCTTTGCTTGGCTCTACTTTTTCGATATCACCTTCGAGTTGTTCAATCAGTTTGTTGATTTCTCGCAATTCTTTCTTTTTTGTTTTCAACAAGGTCTTTTGCGCTGCCAATTCTGTTGGATAAACAAATTCTGATTGGCAAGCAGAAAAGATGAAAATTCCTAGTAATAGGATAAGAATGTTTCTCATTTTATATGATTTTATGTTGACTTTTTTTAAGTGATTTTCTTTTGTTATTTAAGTTCTTGAACAAATTTAACTTTAGTTGTTTTTTTAGTAATTGTTTGATTGTCAACGTCTTATTGAGGTTGAATTTGAAGTTTAAATTTGTCGTTTCACTTTCCTAGCGCACTATCGACCGCAATTTTGGCTTCGATTGCTTCGTAAAGCGCAGCACTATAGTTGTTTTGTGCTTGAAACAAAGCTTGCTCCGCTTGCGTCAATTCCAAACTAGAACCGACACCTTCTCTATATTTTATTTGAGCGGTTTCAAAAATTCGCTCAGCGAGCTTCATGTTTTTTTCTCGGTCGTCGACTCTAGCCAGCGTATTTTGAAAAGTAATTTTGGCATTTTCGATTTCCAGCAAAATACTTTCCTCTAGCATTTTGGTTTGGTTTTCGGCAGTCAATAGAGCAATTTTAGCACGCTCTATTTTCGAGCGTTTGTCGAACCCATCGAAAATAGGCACATTGACTTGCGCGCCCAAGACGAAAGTCGGTGCCCAAAAACCATCCGAAAAAGTATCGCCTAAATAACTGTATTGATAATTGGCAAAGGCGGCAACACTTGGATGATAACCTTTTTTGAATTGTTCAATATTGAGTTCGTTGAGTTGCAAACCTGCTGTTGCCAAGCGATATTCTGGACGATCATAAAGTGTAAAACCATCGCTATCTACCTCGGGATTTCCTGTTTTTATCATACTCTGTATGCTTTCCGCAATATCGAGTTCTTGGTCTTTAGGAAAATTCATGGTAAACTTGAGCGCATTGACAGCTGTTTCTCGTTGGCGAGTCAAATTATCTTGTTCTGCTTTAAGATTAGCGAGCGACAATTCGAGTCTATCGACATCCAATTGTTCGACAAAACCCTCCTTATACAAGGCTTTGGTTTCTTTGAACAACTGCTCAATACTTTTGGCATTTTTATCCATCAATACAAGGCTTTCGTCCAACAACATAAGCGGCAAATAAGCGGCAATTACTTGTGAACTCACGTCTTTTTTAGCGGTATCGACTTCTTTTTGAACATAATCTTTGTAGAGACGAGCCGCTTTGAGGGCAACCGAGTAGGTCCCATCATAAGCCAGCATATTGGCACTGATTCCTGCGGTGAAATTGTTTTTGAGTTGGAAAGAAACTTTAGGTCTTTCAGCACCAGGAGGAGTTAAACCTTCTGGTAATAAGATTTGAGGTACTTGCGGGAAATACTGATAGCTGATTTCTCCATTGACTTGTGGCAAACCAATCGCTCGGCGTTCCATTATTTGTTGGTCGGCATCAGAGATATTGAGCATGGCATTTTTGACTTGCAGATTATGCTGATAAGCATAATCAATGGCTTCAATCAAAGAGAAGCTTTGTTTTTTTTGTGCCCAGGCCGAAAAGTTAAAGCAGAGTACAAGTAGAAAAATTAGTTTTGTTCTCATATTATAAAATTGAATTATTGATCATTTTGATTTGGAGCAGCGCAAAGCAATTTCAAGCCTTTCTCCGAAGCGATGCCATGAATATGATATTTGATATATTCTGTATATAAGTTTTCTCTATTATAATCTTGAAGCGGAAAAGTTTCTTCGTCTACCACAAGAAGTGTCTTGCCCGAAAAAAGCTTGGCAATAATGTCTGTATTGAGATTTTTTCGATATAATCCTTCTTCAATGCCTCGATCCAAATTTTCTTTTATAATGGTCAGAATATGTTCTTTTTGTAATCGTTCCATCATATCCCAAATATTTCGATAATATTTTTGGAGGTCATACAAAGCTGTTGGTTTTACCCGACGTAATTCTTTGGTAACCAACTTGCTAATTGCTCTCATTTCATCAATCGCATTGAAATTGCTGTCGTGGATACTTTGTATTTCTTGCTTATGGCGTTCCACGAAAAGAAGGACAATTTGCGTGAGCAAATCGGTTTTGTTTTCGAAATATTGGTAGAGTGTTTTTTTTGAAATACCCAGTTTTTTAGAAATATCATCCATCGTTACACTCTTTATGCCGTAGCGCATAAAAAGTTCTTCTGTATGTATTAATATTTTAGTTTTTGTATCCAAGTTTGATGTACTTATTTGTCGAAATTCTGAATCTGTTTTTCACATTTGCTGATTGCGCAAATGTACATTAAATAAACAAAGGAAACTACAAAAGGGTTTAAAGTTTCCTGAGTTTTGGGCAAATTTAGATGAAAGGCGTAAAAAGAAGGATAAAGGCGAAGAGAAAATAGATGGGAATAGTGTGTTTACTCGAATTTGATTTCAATTTCCTTCGTCATTGGAAATGCTTGACAGATTAGTATTAGACAACTTGTAATTTCATCTTCTTCCAATGCCATACAAGCTTTCCGTTTGGCTTCCTGTTCCTAAGGCAAAAAAGAATAATAAATCATCCATTTTAAGTTTGTCTTTTTCCGTTATACTGTGTTGAAAAGCCCTGCCTGCAGCAGGCAGGCTCGATGTAAAAGGACTATATCTATGTTTTTCGCCTTGTATAACAAAAAAATACTGTCTCAAAATGAACATTTATTAATTCCTTTTTGCCTAAGTCAAAAAATGATGGATAATTCGATAGTATAATTACCTTTTGTTTGATGGATAGTTAGCTGATGTTTATCAGGATAAATATAGGCTAAGCGTTTGCGGGTATTTTCTAAGCCTGCACCAGTTGGGAGGTTTTGCTTTTGTTCTTTTATAGGGTTTTTGGTTTTCAAGCAAAGGGCGTTTTTTTCGATTATCAAGTCTATAAAAATAGAGGAAGTATTTTGATAACTTATCCCGTGTTTAAAAACATTTTCAACAATAGGAATGAGGAGAAGTGGTGCTATTTTTTGGTTTAAGGGTTTTCCTTCGGTGGAAAAATTTACTTTTGCATTGCCCGATAAGCGCAATAATTGTAGATCGATATAGCTTTGAAGAAAATCAATTTCATCTTTTAATAAAACAAATTCCTGACTGGCTTCTCTCACCATATAACGCATGTTTTCTGAGAGTTTGATGATTGCCTCAGCAGTTTGTGGAGCATCTTCATCATTAGCCAAAGAGTATATAGTGTTTAAAGTATTGAACAAAAAATGAGGCGAGACTTGAGCTTTTAGGTAGTTTAATTCGGCTTCTTTTTGTTTTTGCTCGGCTTCTTTTCGTCGTGCTGAATTTTCAAAGGCAATATTTGAAACCCTCCAAGCCGAACTCATTGCTACACCAATTAATTGAAAGATTAGCAAGTTATCCAAAAAATCTCCCAAATCAAATTGAACCTGAAGTCCTTGGCTTTCTACAAAAAAATACATTAAGCCGCCAATCAAAAGATGTAAAAAAAAGCTCAAAACAATTCCAATCAAATAGTTGCCCCATGTTTGTCGATTCAAAAATCGAGGAATCAAAAAATTGCTATTCCAATAAAATAAACTAATAGTCAAAGGAATAATTAAAAAAGCATCGTCAAAAAAATGCTCATCGCTATCAAAAAGTATCTGAAAAGAAGAATACAAACCCGTCCAATCAAACAAAAGTTGAATGATTAGCAACCAAAAAATACTATGTAACAATACAGTGGTTGATGAACGGGTTTGCATGAAAAATGGGTTTATTTTATTGCTTCAGAATCTTACGAATACACATCTGATTGCTATTGGTATTGACTATTTCTAAAAAATACAAACCTGCGGGCAGTTGGCTGACATCAATCGTATGACTGCCATTAATAGTCAAGGTTTGATAAACAGAACCGTTAGCATCCAATATTTTCACAGTAAAGTTGCCTGAATTTAGCACCAAATCCAAATTACTAACTGTCGGATTTGGAAAAATAGAAATCCCATCCATTTCCATCAAAATTTCGGGATTGACCGAAACCGTTGACAAATCAATGCTTTGGTCTGTAAACTGTGCCATTTCCATATTCATCAAGGTATCCACACCATCACGGTTGGCGGTATTGTCTGTCACCAAGATATTTCCGCTAACTGAAGCAATTGTATATTCCGTTGATGCGCCTGTAAAAATAGCCGTATCTGTACCTGCTTTTCCATCCAATTTGTCGTTGCCTTTGCCTCCTTCAAAAGTGTTGTTGGAGTCGTTGCCCGTTAAGCGATTGTATTCCTCATTCCCTTTCAAACCCGAAGTATTCGTCCCTGTTAAACTACAATGTTGGAGGTATTGCGATTTGTGGGTATAAGGCATTGCCGCATCAAAAGCCATACTAAAGATGCCATTAAAAGTGGGGTCAATGTCCATATTGACATTGATAAATGGCGAAAAATATTGAGGCATCAAAGCCCAACCTATTGGGTCTTCGGTTTGAATTTCAGCGCGTGTTTTGGCAACATACAAGCCCCACATGCCATGTGTCGTACTTTCCGTCCATGCCCCCCACAATCCATAATAGCTATCTATAACTGCTGCCAAATATTCTTGTGATAAGCTATTTTCTTGGGTTAACTCAGCTATCCAGTCTGATGCACCAATTCCCCAAAGATTATTTGCCAAACCATTGACTTGTGCTGCTCGGATATTGGTTTGGAAAGCAGGCAAGGCGCCAGGTTGAGTATTCTGTCCATCAACACCAATACCCGCATCGTGCATCAGGTGTAAAATTTCTTCAAAAGCAGCGTCTCGGTGCTCATAATCATTGTTGATATACCAAGCGTGTCCTTCGACAGCTATCTCATTTTGATATAGATGCTGCCCATTCACATTTGGCGGATTGCCTTGTCCATCACTGCCATTGAGCAGCAATAAGGTTGCTTCATTTGTTCCCATCTGGTTGATGACAGCGGTTTTGTTTGCGCCATATTGAGCATTTGGAACATCTGTCAAGAAAAATTCTAAGATATTTCTTGCTCGTACAATTTGTGCATCCGTTAACTGGTTTTGTGCCAAAAAATGAATAGCTTGTCCATTTGGTGCTTGTATTTTGGTGTATTTTACAAACGAATTGTAGGATGAAGGCAAGCCTGAGGGTGTTGCGATAACCCCATTAGGCGAGGTACTGATGTCATAAGTGTCTAATAATTGTGTGTTTCCATATTGGAAAAACAAACAAAACAGAAGTGATAGTAAGATTATTTTTTGCATGATTTATAGTTTTAAAATGTAAAAAAAAAACACTGCGAATTTTGAAGGTAAAACCTTCAAAATTGCGCAGTATTAACTCAAAAAGCTTATTCCAAATTTCTAAGGAGTCAACAACTTATATTGTTCAATTTCAGCATCTGTCATCCAATGAATATCATTGCCAGGCGCAGCATTTATCGTAAAATAATAAAAAGCTTCGGCATCCGTTTGTGAAAAACCCATTTCTTTGTAATACTCAATATAAGGTTGATGATTGGCGTGTCCAACCTCAAAAGCCGTTGCATCATTATTGCCATCCGACCAGGAATGAACGCCAATTTTGCTGCCAGATTCGCGAGTACGAGTCGTACCTGCTAAGTACATATCGACTGCTCCCGAAGCGATTTCGGCATCGGCAGGCAAGTGTATGCTAACGTTTTGATTGCGAATTTTTCGGGAAGCAATCAAATTCGCTTCATCATCCTCTGAACCAGGACAATTCTTCATGATGAGGGTGTTGACCTCTGGAAATGCTGCCACAAAATTATCCCAATGTTGGGGCGTATTGGAGCCAATCACTCCATTCATAAGAGCCGTTGTTGCATCTGTTGATGAAAAAATACCATAATCCGTCGGACTGATATTGTCTTTTTTGCAACTTGCTCCGATAGCAATAATTCCTATCAGAAAAAAGAAGGCGATGTTTTTTGTGAATCGTTTCATGATTATTTGTTTTGAAATATTTTTTTTGATAAAAAAAATTACTGCCTATACGTTCCATCAGGCAAAATCGTCGGGAATTTGTATGCAGGATTGGTCAACAATTCATATACTGCGGGGTCTTGGGTTTGGACTTTATCAAGGGTATTAAGTTTCCATTCCTGTCCAATTTCATCCAATCTATTTTCTTGTGCGCCAAGGATAGAAGTCAATGCCCAGTATATATATTCAGTTGCCATACAGCTATAATTACAAGTCGAATCATCATAAGTGTACCAAGCATTTGCAGGGTATGAACTCGGAATAGAGGTAAACTGTCCACCACGAGCAATGTCCATGGCATTGCTCAATTCAGAACCAATTTGCTCTCCAAAAACAGATGGATAAACAGCTGCATAACCAGCATGTGTGATAATGTGTAGCACCTCTTCGAGAGATGCATCAAATTGCCCTGTTCGACCATTCGCTACAAAGGCAGGATGCGTTTCGTCATTGCCAAGGTCTTGTCCTTCCCAACCATTTGGCGGGTCGATATTGAGGTCGTTATCACTTTTCCACATGACCATAAAGGCATTTTGTTCGAGCATTTTATCGACTACGGCTTGGTTGTCAATGACCCCATCTTCATCATTATCAAGGTATTGGGCCATTACATTGGCGGCGTGTAGTAATTTGGCATCGGTCACTTGTGGCACAGCAAATATTTTGATACCAAAGACTTCCACTTTGCGTGTAAAATTAGAAAGTACGCCATCATCATTGGCTACAATCGAAAAATTGGGGTCATTGCCCGCTTCAATTGGTCCTGAAGCCACCATCTCATCTTTATTGCAAGCAAGTGCTGTTAAGAGTACGATTCCTAAGAAAAACATTTTGGATAATTTCATTTTTGATACATTTTATTGGTTGTGAATAATTAGCCTTTTATACCCTAAAGACAGACAAAAGTAAGTTTTCCCCCATGTACAAAAGGTACTTAGAGAAGAACAGCTCAAATGTGTAGATAAACAAGGCAAATATGTAGAAGAATATTATTTTAAAAAAGCGTGTATTGCTGTGCGATAACTTTCGCCAATTGGTAATGGCGTACTTTGAATAGTAATTTGGCTTTTTTGGAAGGCTGTGATATGAGCAATACCGATGGTATAGGAACGGTGAATACGAATAAATTGCTTCGGCGGCAATTTGGCAAGAATCCCTTTCATATTGAGGCGTGTCATAATCCGTTGTTTATCCGTATGAATACGGACGTAGTCTTTTAGACCTTCGATATAAAGGATGTCTTCAAAGGCGATTTTGATGGTTTGATAATCCGATTTGACATATAAAAATGTTGGAAGGACTGGGTTGGTTTGAGTGGATTGAAATTGCCGCTGCGCCTTGTTAGCGGCTTTTAAGAAACGTTGAAAAGGAATAGGTTTTAGCAAATAGTCTATTACGTCCAACTCATAGCCTTGTAAAGCATATTGGTCAAAAGCGGTGGTAAAAATAACCATTGGTTTTTTCTCCAAACTATGCAAAAATTCAATGCCAGTAATATCTGGCATTTGAATGTCTAAAAAGAGCAAATCAATCTTATTGGACTTAAATAAAGGATAGGTTTCGAGGGCATTGGTATTTGTTCCAACTAACTGAAGAAATGGTGTCTTTTTTGTAAATGAACGAAGTACATTTATTGCGGGTTGTTCGTCGTCGATGATATAAGTTTGGAGCATCT